>VZRR01005321.1:683216-744641 GCA_013398015.1 Oreocharis arfaki
CATCCGTCCCGTCCTTCCCGGGCGCTCCCGACGCGGCTCCTGGGCGCTCCTGCCCCGTCGGCAGCAATGAGGGCTCTGCCCCCGCGCTGGGCTGCCCTGGCTGTGCAGGCGGCGGGTGGGCGGTGGGCGCCGCCCGTCCCCTGCCGCGGTCGCAGCGGCCCCGGTCCGCCCCCGCCNGACCCGGTGCGGGTGGAGCACGACGAGGCGCTGGGGCAGGTGGCCATCGTGGCGGACGGCGTGGACAGCAAGGCCGCCGTGGACGTCCGGACGCCGGTGAAGTTCGGTGGGTGCGGGGGAGGTGCATGGATCGGGGGGAGCTCGCCGGGGGCTGGGCTGGCGCCGCTGCCTCGGCTGGAAGCCGGTGTTGTGGAACGGCATCGTGCCCTCGCTAATTCAAAACATCCCGTTTTGTTTCTTGACTTCCTGGGTGTTTGGATACGTGGTTTGTTGCTGACCTTTTGCCAGCAGTAGTTAGTGCTGAAACTTCAGCTGGTGAGTGGCATTTAGAACGCACGCTGTCATTTGTGCTCTGGTAGCTGCTGCTCCAGAAGAGATCCGGCTCCAGACAGCATCCTCAGCGTGAGCTGTGCGCGCCTGCTCTCCAAGGGCTGCTCCCTGTGGGGTTGTTGGATCCACCAGCGCCGTTAGTGTTTATTTAGCTGAGTGGCTATCCATAGGATCGAAAAAGCCTGGAAGGTAGCGATACAGATGAAATACCAGGAAGGGCTCCCTTGTCCTCTGCAAACCTTGCATTATCTTTTTGGGCACAAGGCTAAGATCTGTGCAGGGTTTCTTCTATGGAACACAATTTGGCAGAGCGTCTCTAGTGGCTGAAAACAATAAACATCTCTGCTGAACTGAAATTCTGACAGTGGCCCTAAGTTTAGGGAGTACAGACTCAGAGATTTGTGTTCAGTCATTAATGTGGTTTTGGTTTTTCCTATGGATTTGGGCAATTTCCTGTACGGTGCAGAATGTTTCACCATGCTGAAAAAACTTTTTGATGTACTGTGCACCTGGTGTCTTGTTTTGCGTAAAGTTATCCGAGACTGATGCTTTATTTCATTTGATGCTCTGCTGCAGCTGTGAAATGAGAAATGATGAATGATCCCACCCTACTTACTCCTTATATATGTAATCTGTGACTTTTGTAGAATATGATGTTACATACAGCAAAGATATTCTGCACCTTTTATCTTACCTTACTTTTTTCCCCACCCTCTATCTTAGGGAAAATTCTGGAACATGACTTTTTTTTCTTGTTTTCTTTTACAAGGACCTGAACTGTATATAATTCAAAATTGAGAAGTCCTATGGGTTTCACATAACATCATTCTCACATTTTCCAGTCTTACTCATCCCTATAATTTACTTTTTTTAAAAACACTGCTTAAAACTGAAAGGGTGTTTCTTAAATATGTTTATCAAAACGTAGGGTCTGTTTTGATTCCTAGCAACTAATATATGCACAAATATTCTGTAACTAAAATCAGAGGCATCTCTTATTTGCTGTGTCAGGATGGCCATACCGATTCCTACTGTGAGACCAGCAGGCCATTGTCCTGTCTCTGGTTGTAAACGGATGCTCAGGGAAGAGTAAGAATAGAACAAATGTAAATGATATTTCATCTAAGCATTCTCATAGCTGTCAACTGTTTTCTTCACAGAATTTTCAGAGCCTGATACAGCTCAGCCCCTCAGTGAATCTTTTCTGAGTGTCTCTTTACACATGAAAACAGCTTCAGGGTGAAAACTTCCTGGTAAACTCTTGGCAGAGTCCCACAGTTTAATTTTCTCTTATTTTATCATTTGAGTGTGTGGCATTCCAAGGTCTTCTTGCAATTTGTCAGTGAGTTTTTAACTAGACTGAATAATTTGGTGTCATTGATAAAAGTTTTCATCCTTGCAATTTGTGCTGATTCCCAGCTTCTTGTGCTGTTGAAGGTGGTGCATAGCTTATAGCTGAAAGACAATATGGAACTAAGGATATTGTTAAAGACTTTTGAAAATCTAAGTTTGTTCTCTTAAACAGATCAACTGTTACCTCTATATTCATTGTCTCTGTAACTGAACTGTAGCAAGACTTGTCTTCTCCAAGAGTCTTGTAGTCTAAGACGGGGACTGAGAATTTTCAGTTACAATCTTACAGCTCTTCTTTTTATTTCTTTTCCTCCCTTGCTTGGCAAGCACCAAGATTACCTTGGCTTGTCTGTGGCACATTCACGGAGTCCATCCCATAATTACTGAGAATCAAGTAAACCCAGTGTCCCATTTATTACCCTTCAATTCTCTGGCACCAGGTGTGTCTGGATACTGTAGTCATTTAATATTTTAGTTTCTCCAGGATCTCTGAGTGGCTATTACAAATCACTCCAGACTTGGTTATTCTTGAGGGACAGAATTCATTGTATTAAGGTGTGGAGAATCTCTCTTCATAAAGGATTTTAATGTGGGGAGCCTTCCTAAAAGTCTCAATAATGAATCCTGATTGATGGAAAAAACCATTTAGCTTTTGTCCTGTCTTTGAGATTGGTCCTACATTCTGAATGTCAGCCAACACTGCAGACAGTCTTAGGGGCTTACTTCTTGAAACAGGTTTTCTCTTTTTGCAGGTTTCTAAGCTGTTCCACTTGGGTTTGTGGTAAGCTCATGCAGTTCAGGTTCCCTGAACATAATCTGTGGATTATGATATCTTTCCACAAGTTGCTCTTTGTCACCCCATAACTAGCATGATGTATTATTGTCTGTTCATGCTGTTATCCAGGTGTATCTAGAGATAAATTTACAAAAATGTAAGGTTATGTGGTTTTTTGTGGGTTTTTTAAAAGTTTTTACTCAGTGAAGTAGAATTTTTGCTTGCCTCTGAGGTTCTACTTCTAAGTGTCCTTTCAGCTCTAGTTTGTTTTTTTGATCTTCTGAGTATCAGTTTGTGCTTGAGTTGCTCTGTTTTGTTATTTAGATAAGAATTATCCGTTACATAACATTGCATAAGCAAAAGATCTTATCCCTTGTAAAAACACATCTCAAACCAGAGAGGAGCTGTTGTTGCTCTGCAAACACTTTGGCTTTTCTCTGGCTTTTCTTGGATGCATGAGGAGGATGTTAACTCTGCTCTGCTTAGACGGTTTTGCCTGAGCTCTATCGGTCACTTAGCTGTAAGAAGTTGAGAGGTTGATGTGAATCTCTTTTCAGTGTTCTTGTTTTCTTCACTTTGGAAGTTAAGGCGTTTCATAACAGCAGTTTAGGTTGGAGCTCATCCAGGAAGCTGCAAGTTATCTAAAACTCCTTAGTGCCTGAAGAGCATGTGTGGAAGATGCTGAGCTTAAGTATGCGTTTTAAACCAAAGGCAACCTGTAAGCAGCTTAGTAGGGCAAGTACCAAAAGATCCTGTCTGTCTTAGTGTCTAGTTTTGAGCTCTGCGTAGTATTTCAATATCATACATGATCTGTAATCCTCTCTTATGCATTTAACCTTCATGGATGGCAGATGTCAAGGAATTTCTGTCTAATCAGGCTTATTTATTTTTGCGTGTGTCAATTAAAGCTGAAACTTGCTCTTTGATTTCTGGTTACTGTACATTGACTGCATGAGTACTCAGAAGTAAAGTGAACTGAGGTCTTGCATAACCGTAATTTGAGATAATTCTAGTAGTCTAGGGCTGCTGAGTCATCTGAAAATGAATAATTATCCAGTCTATTTCAAGTATTATAGCTTAAGGTAACTTAATGACTGGGATGCTTAAATAGCCTGGGGTATCCCTGCCTACATTCTGATACCAAAGAGTTTCTTTTTTTCTATATCCCTTTATTTCTGATATGAGTCTCTTACACCACAAAGATCTTCATGCGTTCTTTGTGGTTTATGTGGCTAAAGTTGGCTTCAGCCCTCGTCTTTGCTAGGGAGGAATCAAACTGGCTATTTTTGGAGTTTTGGCACCAAAACAGATTGTATCTTGTTCCTTCTTGTTAAAATTTCATTGGCAGTATTATCCAGCTTTCAGCCTTCTTCTTTATGGAGATGTTTATCTTTAGTTCAGGATCTCAGAGAGGAAGAGACAGAGGGGCTCAATTCCTTGCCCACTAATTTTTGCTATGTCAAGGCTAGCAAATCACTGTGACTGCAGAGGATCAACACATAAAGTGCATTTCCAGAAATCCCTGGTGTTTCTTTGGTGGTGGGTCCTCTTTTAGCACCTGTCTTTCATGGCTAGGATTACACTACTAACCCACCTTTCAAATGATGGCCATAATATGTTCTACAGGATCAGAAGCTTTTTTATGAATGTTATTCTTGTAAAGTCTTAGTGAGTTTGTATCATGGCTAAACTGAGTACTCTCAAACCTTTTCCTCATCTGTTTTGACAGAAGTAATAAGAGCAAGAGATTTTCAAGCTGATTGAGTTAAAAGATTTGCACAAGCAAACAGGCTTTTGGAACTCTGTTCTCAGAAAGCAAAATAGTCTTGGTTGTAGATCCTCCCAAGCACTGTGTAGTTGTCCAGTGGGTGAATTGAGCAGTCTGGGGCAAGACAGATTGTTCAAAACCCGCACTGCTTTCCAGTCTACCTCTTGTAGCCTTTTTTTCTTAAGGAATTGTTACCTGTGAACACAGTCTACATCCTTCACTAAATATAACCTCTTGGCTTACTGCAGCCATAAGGTAGCGCCCTTGCTGCAAAGATGTTGTGTTTTAGCTCTGTCTCTTGGATTCTTCTGGTTTGTCAGGTGACAAAACTTCCATTTGTTGTTAATTGGATCTCTCAGTATCTCATCTTCATGGTCTGCAAGCTTACTGTTGCCATGGTTCCAGGAAGCACCTGTCCTGGGCAGCAGTGTGAGAGTATTGATCTTCAGGCTCTGCTGGGTCCTGGTTCTGGCTTGGGAATCTCCTCGGGGCAAAGCTTGTTTTGCACATTCTGATGATTATTTTTAGCTTTCTGGTAAGTTTAGCAGGCAGTGCAGGTGAAGGAAGGACTTTCACATGTACTTCAATGAAGGTTTCTTTCCCAGATAATCTTCTTTCCTTTAGGGAGTAATGGGCCTAACTATCTCTTAGTCCTTCGATTGTGTCTTGTAGCAAACACTTACGATTGCTGTTCAGTTTTTCTTTTTCTTCTTTCTGCCTTTTATCCTCAGAAGAACAAAATCACTCTTTTCCTCTCCTGTCTTTACCTTTTGCCAGTCACTATGGTGGCCATTAATATAAATTATTACTGTAAATGATTAATAATATAGACAGAATTCCCAGACTGTACATTCTCAAACTTCTTCCCATTCCTTAAACCCAAGGGTGAGACAAGTGGCAGATAAATGCTTTTGCTGCTCCTGTATGTTATCTGCAAGACCTAGTGGTTTTTCTTTGTGGGAGCCTATGAACGGTAGCAAGGTGAGGTGTCTCAGACTAGAGGCAAACATGTTTCTTGATGCCAGGGGAATGCCAGGCTTTCCAGAAGTCTGGGGAGAATGACGCACACCAACACTTCTATGTCTGTTGTGGGGTTGTGATGCTGGCTAGTGGAGCAGCAAGGCAGTGTATTTATGCTGTTGAACCTTATTACTCTACATGTGACCTCAGACACCTGTCAACCTTCTACCCCAAAATGTGTGTCTGGGTGCCCAGATGTCTAAGTAGAATTTCTGATGGATTTGGTGGCTAGGGTAGATAGGAGATTGAGGTAGAGTTAAAAAAGAAAAAAGATAAGGCTTCACTGAAGGATCAGACCCTCCTGATTCCTTGCCAGAGGTTGTAGTCATTCTTCTGCCTCTTAATGTTCTTTCCTGGAGCTGGATGGCTCATACACAAGCTTGCTTACTAAACTTTCAGTGTCCATAGTTGATAGTGACTATTCATGCAGGTCAAAGTGCGTGGCTAGACTTAGCAAGCAGGTTCTTAAGTAATGGAGAAGCTGCTGTTTTTCCTTACTGTGTATGGTTACTGTATAGCATGATCAAATACTATGTTAAAGATACCTGATTTTTCTCATTCTGTTGCTAATAAAACTCTTTTTATTTTAGATTTGGATATCAAAACGTCGGGGACTGGCTGCGTGAAGATTCAGAAAATAGAATGTGATAACTGCAAAATAGAAACAGAGAAGGGGACTAGTGTCTTGCAGTCAATAAAGGTACAAAGAACCCTCCCCCACTGTTTGAAAAGGGATTGTGTGGTGGGATATAGTGTCAAAACTTAAATACCAGTTCTGGAGATGAGAAGTGCTCTGGTATTTCTCATTGCAACACTCATTGTATTATGATGTGTATAGCACCTCACCTCTTAATTATTGCATGCAATTACGGCACAAAGTCAATAACAGTAAATAACGTGGAGTCAGAAGTCCATGGATCTGTGATAACCAAAGCCAGCAGAAACACTGACAGCAGTAAGTCTGATCCCTGTCTTCTCTGCCCCTCAAAAAAAAAAAAAAAAAGACGGGGATTTCCTGTCTAGTAGGTCAACGGTTGTGCCTGTTCAATCAAGACTTTGCAGCATGCTGCTGGTGGTTTTTTTGGGGAGGGGGGGTGTTGGAGGTTTTTTTTATAATTGATATATCAGAGCTATTGACAAACCCTGTAAGTTAATTTTCAATCAGAAGTTACCCATTACATGTCCAAAATACCTGACTGAAATATATCTGATATATACTGTATATATCATAGGCATGACCTTGTTTTTTCAGTCTTAAGGCTTTAAGTTTGCTGACATAAGCTGTTGTAAAACTAATCACAATTTATGTGACTTAGGTGCTATTTGATATCCAATTCACTTGATTTTTTTGGGATTGCACCTGTGGGAATTGGTATACATTCAGAAGAAGGGCTTTTCTGATTTTTTGATGTATGAAAAAAAATTTTCTCTATTGTGGCAAGAGACGATTTTGTAATGGGCATAGGGAAAACTGAGCTTAGGGAGGATTTAATATACAATAGAGCTAGGTTTACTCTACATCTAGGGAACTATAGACAATTTGAACCTTCCAGATTCTGTGTAGTTGACCATATTACTCTTATAAAGGTACCTAAAAATCTAACAAAAAATTAACAGTACTATGTGTTGCCTGTCTAAAGTTTTGTTTAAAAATTACACTGTCATATAATAATGAAAACAATAGTACATGAGAAACTGCATAATATGAGGAAGCAAGGTGGTTTCGGCCAGCAATGATGACGGTAATCGTGGCATGCCATCACATCAAGAATTTTTTGTAGCGTTGTGGAAAAAGATGATTTTGAGGAAAGACCGCTGGCTTATCTTTGGGAATCTTGTCTCAAATACAATCCAAGATGTAAAAAATGTTGAATTTTAAAAATTGAGATTGGGGTTTCAGTCTGATCTTGTTTTTAAGTACTGTAGTTCTAGTAAGATGACTGAACTAATTTTTTCTAACATAGCTTCAGGAATTATGTTGTATATTATCAGAGAAGCAGAATTAGTAATGAGAAGCAGAAGTATTAGCCTTCAGGGTTTTCCCAAAACTACAAAAAATCTTATCGATCAGATGCTGTAGTGAAGCGTAAGAGCTGATTCCCCTTTAGGGAATGTGCTTTACTAAGCAGACTGAAGTGATAGTGCCCTCCCCTGGATGGATTAAAGCTGTTTTAATGTTCCTTTGCTGTCATTAACAAACCTCATTAACTACCAAAGCAGGAGACCTTTTCTTTACAGGAGAGAGAAGGAGATCATTGATCAATGAATGACTTCAAATGAAAAAAATCTTGTCATGTGGGGATTATTCAAGAGCACCAGCAAACAGCTTCACATCTGCTAGTTTTCTTAACTCCCAAGAAGTGGTTTGTATAATTTGTAACTCGAAAAAATGCTGATTTTTTTTTTTTTCACACAATCTCCAGTGTCTTTACGAAAGTCTTAAGAGATTTGACATCTACTTTCTTTAATCGTGTATGCTAGTAATTGAACAGAAAGAATGAGTCTCTATGAGGCTTTTTAATGGATTTTTTCTGGCAGTTTTTGTGTGTTAGACATTACCCAGGCAGTGAGATTTGTTGAAGGTTGGTTTATTGAGAGATTTTTTTTGGGTGGTAGTTGTTTTTTAATTGGCCAAAGTCCAGTTCACCCTATCCCTTCCAAGTCTAGGTGAACTGATAGCAGCAGTAATTCCTAGATACAGTTGTGGCATCTAGGTCTTCTTCAGAGTATGAATCATTCACAAAATCCTTAATTGAGAAAGCAGTGCTGGTTCTTTTTAATTTTTTCCTCTTGCTTCTTAGTACAGTCCATCAGTGACAATGTGACCAGGGAGACATTTAATTATGTTTCCTTGTTCCTCAATTACTTTTCACGCTATGACTGTGCTGGTGATAACAAGAATTTCCAGGCATCTCACTCACACTGACAGAGGACCTGCTATGCTTCCTCACCACACGCCATATCTGAGCCTGATTTGTCCTGCACCAGTGTCCTTCTCTTCTTCTGAACAATTTTTTCTGGTTTTCCTTTGACATCTGTTAAAGCCTTGACTGCCTTTTGCCTCTTCTTTACTCAAGCCTTTTTCCCTTGCTCAGAGAAGCCCTATGATAAATTAATGTTTTTTTCTTTCAGCTGGTGGAATATTCCCTCTTAGTCAAAAAGCTACTTGACCATTATCAGTGGGTTTCTTCTCTCAGCAAATCCTTCTGTCTGTTACATGTCTGTAGAGATACTTAGCTCTGAAAGCCTGGTTGGTTTTCTTTAAGAAGATATTCACATAATTTGGGATGGGGGGAATTAGTGTGTGTGTTGTGGTTTTATTTTACTGAACTATCAGTGGCCATACTACTGAGCCCTTGCTGTACACTAGTTCTTCCAATCTTGCAAGCTCCCATATTCTCCTCAAGTTATATACTTGGAGGATTTGCTGTTTAACCGTTCTTCTGATAATGAGCCTGGTCTAACTGCCTCAATGGAACTGTGATGCCAGATTGAAACATTTAATTCATCGTGTTACTGTATAAGGAGAGAACAATCTATTTCATTTGTTTTGAAGTGTAACTGAACAGCTGAGTTATTTCCAGCCTTTGAAAGGTCTCAAGCACTACTGTAGTGTTAAGTGAGGGGTGTTGCGTTTTACTGGGAGAACACTTCTTAAAAGAGGAGGGGTAAGCAAGACTTGAACACAAAGGTAAAGAAACCCTGCTCTAGAATTCTTCCTGTCTTATGAAACCCCCTGAAACTTCTGGTTCTTGGTGTTTCATCAAGAATGTGTTGGAGAAGTGTATGTCCATGTTTTCCATATTGAAAAATTGATGTAATTTTTTTAGAGTTCTTAACCTTCTTGCTATCTGATTAGACCTAGATAATGCAATTTGTTACTTATCCAGAAGGGAGTTTAATAATCTGAGTTTCTTGAATATTTCTGTTATTTTTGATGGTCAAATTTAATGGATGGTATTGTAAATTAAATGCAATCCATGGGAATAATATCTTTTTCAGTAGGAGCGAATATATCTGAAAATGGAGGTGGTGGTGTGGGAAAACGAAGGAAGGGGGGTGTGTGTGTATAAGCTTTTTCAGCATTAAGTATAAAAATTGCTGAATACTTTAAAAAATTCTGTTATTCCAATGTTTATGCTAGTGAATTTAAGCAAAAAAACTTTGCTGTAGACTTCTTGAAGTCAGATTTGTTGAAGTTGGAGCTTATGAATACAAATAGATTATTTAAATCTGATTTTTTTAAAAGATTTTTTTTCCCCTTTTGCAAACAATTGCATTTGATTCTTAAGACCTGATGTTACTTTTTTGGCTTTTTCAGATTGGTTTATGTGTATTTCTGTATTTTTTTCCTCTTGTTGGTATGCAGCAACACCTGAAAGGTATAAGGGCTGTAGAGCAGTTTTTGCTTGAAACCTGGCTTATTTGTTAAAAACTTGAGATTTGCCTTATGCAAAACCATTTTAATTAGAATTTGTGTGCAATGAAACTCTGTAGAACCCGGTTCTGCTTGCAGGACTAAGGTTTGCAGTGGTTCATGTGATACAACTTGAAAAACAAGATAACTGCAACTAGAAAACAAGTTTTCTTAACTGTATGATTTTTAAACTTTTTTCAGAGCCATAAAATTGATATACGGACAAATGGTGGCAAAGTAATTGGTCTTGGAACACTTTATGGAAATACAGATATTTGTGCAACAGAAAAAGGGGTAAGTAGGAAGTAAAACTTACTTTTTCATTGGCTTATTCTTCTTGTTTGCAGTTTAGTCATTGTAAAATGGCTAAATTGGACAAATCTGCTAAAGAATATGTAAATAACCCTCATTGCTTGTTTGTAATTTCACTGTTTCTTGGGTTTGTCTGTTAAATTATACTATCCTATGCTTGATTTGGATTAATAAACAGGCTCCACAGAAAACAGGAATAAGCATGTGATCATTTCATCAGCACAGAGGTTGTTCTACTGATACAACCCATCAGCTCTAATTATATAGACCCCTCACAACATTCTTAAACTTTCTCCTTGGCTGATACGTAGGCACTTGGATTCTGCAGAAGGCCCAGGAGTTTAATTTAGTGTCTTGTGGATAGTGGCTTGGTATTTGCATGTGCTGTACATTTCTAGTGTTACACAGTTGTAAGAATGGAAGAGTAGGAGGTTTTGCCAATTTCCTTGCAGTTGAGGAAATACAGTCACGTGTAATCTTGCTATGAGATGCAGTGGGAAGAATCACAAACAGGAAAAGTTTTGCCGAGAACTAGCTTGCTTTTTGTTCAGTAGATGGCAGTATGAGACTAACCACAAACTACTGTGCTCAGGTTTTGCTTCTTGGCATAGGTAGGCAATTTTCATTTATTTAAAATAATATAGAGTTAAACTCCCTACAGTTCTCACACCCAGTCTTGTTTTTAGGCTCAACTTGAATGTTTAGGTATCATAATGTCCATGCAACTGGTTGCTTTAGGATTCTTTAGGTCTGAGGCATTGCTATATGAACATGTGGAGCCAAGCCAAGTCTAGGAGTAGCTTGGATGTGTGCTGTCAGAATCCATAGATACCCTTTGAACCAACAGCACTGGGAAGAATCAGAAGGAGAGTTGGGGGTAACTCTCCATTGCCAAGGATAGATCTGAGACCAAATTATTACATTCCAGGCATCCAAAATCACCTCTGTGAATTCTGTTTGGCACTGTTGTACACCTTTTAGGTTGGGTTCCCAGATCATGCATTTACTTACCAAGAGCCAGCTGTGAGCTGTTCTTAATGTCCTGCTGTAAAATAAGCAAGTTACCACTGGATTTTCCAAAAACTGTCAGGATTAATTTATCTGTGTTTCTTTGTAGTGGGTGTTAGACTGCCTTTTATGTAATAAGTATAATAATTGTATCTGTATGGGAAAATATAGCTCAGGAAGTTGTTTTCCTTTGAGCCTTTAAATGCTTTTTTAAAAATTTATTATTTTCAGAAACATCATCCTTTTGAAACAATAAAACTATCTTCCTACAGATTAAGTCGAAGTGCTTCTTTGTGATCATAAATATTTGTATATAGTGTGTAATATTGCAAGAAGTCAATCTTAGAGTTGTAAAGCTGTAGTACCTTGAGGGAAGTGAGTCATTTTAGCACGAATTCACAGCTACAGAACAATATTTTGGCTTATTTTATTGAACTCTCACTAACAAACTTTGCAGTGAGTTGGGAAGGACGGATTTCTTTTCTCAGTTGGCCACTTCTGTTAATAATCAGCCAGCCTTATGTCTCCTCTGTGTGTTTGTATGACATGTTTCTTCCATCAGTTGCAGTCACCATTATGTAATTATGGCTCTGTCAGCATTTCCAGCCCCCTCCTGGAAGTGGGGAGGGAGAGGATGTGGTAAAAGTCACTAAGCACTTGAGAAATGAAGAATATTTTCTAGGGGGGGAAATGGGAGAAGACACTAGTAAAACATTTGGACAATGATAGCACAAAAAAGGCGGCCAGGAGCAGGAGTATGTGGAGAAGGAGCTGTGTATGTCTTATTTAAGCATAGCAAGATGTTAGTTTTTATCTTGAAAATGTGTTCAGGTGCAAAAACATTCTCATTCTGATTTATGCAGATGAAACCAATGGAACTTGAGTATGTGGTCAGTTTCAGTAACTGCAACCCCCAAGGCTCTGTGCCCAAGGGAAGGAATTTTTTACAGAAGATCTCGTAGTTCAGTGGACAAAAATAATGAAATTTGTTTGTCTGGGGAATTATTAGCTAATCTGTGCTGTGGGGACTTTTCTATAGTGCTTGCTTAGTAGAGCCAGACATCTATGTTCTGCCAAAAATCCGCAAGAGTTAAAGAATTTGGGATTGATTGAAAACATATTTATTCTCATTGAAAAGAAATCCTATTTTTCCATGCTTTCCCTATCTAAAATACTTTTTTATTCTCATACTTGAGAAGTCTGACTTCTGCCTCCTCCATGCCCCTACCATGATTTGGGTTGTTGTGAAACAAGTGTTCTTTGTATTACTAGTTTCTGTTTTATTGTTTATACTAACTTTTTATCTGGAGCTGGGACAACCCTTTTTATTGCTGTGCAATTTTAAGAAAGGTAGTTGAGGCTGGTAAATGAGTTGGTATGTGAGATTGTTTACAATAAAGCACTTAATTTTAAAGTACAATAATGTATGTAAATAGAGTTAAAACTTGCATTTTATAGTAAGAGAGGTAGCTTTTTGAACTTTCCTTTCCCTGGTTAGGAATGCCACAAGACAGCTGTTTTGTACCCAAACTATGCAGATATTTTTATTTTATTCCTCCCCTTCAAAGTGTGCTTTGCTCTATTTTCATTGTGCTGATATCAGTGATGGCCCTGCTCAAATGGGAAATGTTCTTTGCAAGTCATTTAACTCTTTAGAACAGGTTAGATCATGGAGACTAAAATGAGAGGGGCTTTCTCTTTACTTGTTACTGTGGCCATGTGTCACAGCAGGTTTGCTCTCTGCCATGCAGGGTGAGGGAGTAGGGGGAGTACTTTGTGGGAAGCATTCCTAGGGCAGATGCAATGTAAATTTGTGTTTAAGATCTCTGGTTATTAGGGCTTTGCTGCAAGCATTAGAAGATGAAAAGCTGAATTGCTGTCCCTTTCAGTAATGACGAGCTGTGCCTTAATACTGTTGTGTTTTGTTTTTTTCTGTAGCATCGTTCTAAGCAGCAACACCTGCAGCGATTGTAGATATTGATTGTTGTGTATATCTAATCCTAGCATAGCATTTTGATTTTATTAAAGTTTAACGTAACTTGTTCAATTCTTGGAGACCTAATCTGTATTGTAGCATCATGGGAAAAGTCTTAAGCCAGTAGTCTATTCTGTAATCTTACAATTTAGTAGATTCAGTGTGAATGGGTGGATAAGGCCACAGTGTAATTTGGCTGTCATATAGTCCATGCTGGACCAGTCTCTTCAGCTCAGTTTTTGGGACACAGTGCAGTATTGAGTATGTCCAACACTAGTGGCTGTTTGTCAGAATACCTCTTGCTTTGTCTGCAGTTAATTATATCAACTCTTTTTCCACAAGATGGCAATGCTAAAATGACAAGCAGGGTTTAAAGATAATTTGAGTAAGGCACAGTTTGATCTAGAAAGCCATGTATCGTTTCCTGTAATGGGTAAGAATTTTGTGCAATTCACTGAAAGTTTGCATAAACAAAATAGAAACAAATTGAGCGGGGGTTCGAGTATGAACTGTTGCATGTTTCCGTCATAAATCAAATTTAACTGAGAAATAACTGAATTCCGTTTTGTATGGTGTGGGAATTAACAGCAAGTTAGCAAACCTGTTTGAGTCTGGCATTGATCTCAGCACAATCCATGTCTCCCCGTGAGAAACTTAGTCAACAAAAGCAAGAAATTCAAAACAATAGGAGGAGAAAACAGCAACGCAACTACAGCTAGTGTTTTCTTAAATGCTTAAAATGCCCATGTTTTAGATAACTAATAATAGTATAGTGTAATTAAAATAGTCAATGAATCTATTGTAGTGATTAAGCAACCAATAGATGAGTGACATGGATGATAAACATACTAAAGTGTATATATATAACACTAACTTTTTAAAATACAGACTTTTTGCGTGCATTTGATGCTAAAACTTGTATGTTGTGTCCACTTCAACTACGACAATATGGTTGTTGCACAAACATGTGAATTGTTCTGTTTTGTTCAAATAGATTGAAGTTAAATCACATGGCTCATCACTTTTGCATAGATAATCTCATCTGTCACCTTTTATTTCCCAAATTCATAGTGCAACATTTCGCATTCTATCCTTTCTCTCTGTTTTCTATTGAAAAGAAGTAGAAATGGAGATCTTATCCTTGGTTTTTCGAGGCTTTATGTGTCTTGAGGCTTAAGTCCAAGAATAGAAGCCTGAGTAACAAAGGTAATAGGAAAATTATGCTGAGAAAAAGGGCAGCTGGGTGGGGCTTTTTTGCAAACCTTCGCCAAAGATATGTCTGCAAAGTTAGCTAGTTAAAAATCTTCATAAATAGCTTTATGTGACAAAGACAGTGGATGTTTCAGATTGTGGTGGCAGAAAACTCATCACCAATGCTCTAGGTGTTGTAATGCTATATGAAGATTCAGTCTTCGTTATTAAAGTTAATCCTTTTTTTTACTTTTCAAAATGAAGTGTTTAGTTTTTAGAAATTAAATCAAGTTTTTCTTTCATCTCTTTGTGACTACTTGGGTTCTTCACCTGAACAATGGATGTAATAACTTACAGGAATGTTGTGAAGAATCATTAGTTCTTAGGTCAGAGCTCTTGGATGAAGAGGTTTTTTGTTTTGTCTTATGTAGCTCTTAACTAAGAACCTGATTCCGTTTATCCTGCACCAACAACTGCTTTGCATTTGTTTTGTGTCTTAATATTACTTGCCTCTGCTTTTTCAAGCTGTGCTGACAAATTTTCCATTCTGCTTATTTCTCCTAGAGTGTAAATATAGAGAAGCTGCAGGGGACAACCATCAACATATCTACTGAAGATGGGCTGCTGAAAACTAAGTATCTCTATGCAGAATCAGCATCTCTCTCTTCAGAATCTGGTGATATTATGCTGGGAAGTGCTCATGGTAAGAAGGAAAATGTCACAAATTTAGCTGCTTTGAAAGTGTCCAGTAATGTTCACAGTAACAAATGGACTAATGCAGTGGACTGTCACTAAATCAGCTGTCCACAGAATATGAGCAAAACAGTTCTATCTCTATTAGAGACATAATTGGTTTTTTGCCACCTAGCAGACTGTATTTTTGAAAACCATTTCGTAAGCACAGTTATTAATAGCAAAAAGTATGTATTACGGGAAAGAAATGTCACACATACTAAGAACATCAAAATATGCAATGAAAATGATACTAAAAGTTGTCAGGAGGCTTCTCTTTCTCTCTCCCCATCCTTTATTTTCTTCATAGGAGAAGCAACTCTTACATCATGTAAGAACTATCGTAGGAGACAGTTGTAATTAGAAGTTTTTATTAGACATAGCTAGTGTGTTTGCTGGCACCTTATATTAAGAGTGGTGACAGTTTCTGTTTTTAAAAGAAGTTCTTAGAACTTTTTAGCAGTCTCTAATCCATCCACCCTTTGGTGTCCTTCCCCTAGAACTAAAACTAATGAACTACGGAGTCTTTTATTTAAACAGCAGTTGAGTTTCAGATCTGGTGTGGTTTTCTAATGTAACAAAACTCCCACTGAATTCAGACTGTGCTGTAATGCATTTGTGGTGATTTAACATTAAGTAAAACAAACTGGAGGATGTACAAAGAAAAATACTCAGCTCAGAGTTCCAGATTTTCGGCTATATCCCTTAGAAAGAATTTGCTGCAATTTCTTAGCAATTTTATGTTGTCATGTTGCTTGAGAAATGACTTTTTTCTTCCTTGAAGGAGCAACTCCTCTGTCCATTTGTATTAAATGTGAGAATGGTTTCTAAACCTGTTAGTTAATTTTAGCATGCACAGACAGAAATAAGCTGCTTTTTCTCTTGTTCTAGTATTTTTCTAACATGTAGACTTGTAATATGTCTGTCTGGTACTTCCTTCTGATAAGCTGTGCTGTTTTGTTTTTTCTTATGTTATACAATATAACGATATTGTGGAGTGATCAATTTGTGAGCAGGTTCATGTCTGTGTGCACATCCAAGAGTTTATTTTTATTTTCTTGGTACAAAAATGAAATCATAACTGCTGTAGTTAATGACATACTTCCTTCAGTAATGTCTGTTGTCATTAAGCTGAAGAACAATGTGAAAACAAATAGAATTGTATCCAAATTATGCAGACATTTCTTACGTTTCTTCAGGATTACTTTTATGACCTCTCTACTAAATGGGTTTGGAACACCTAATGTTATTTTAGCTGTTTGTTTAAAAAAAATTTGCACATTAACATTTGCTTGGTAATTCTAGTCTACTGTTTTGAGAAAAAAACATTATCTTTAAAATATCATGTTCCTCAATCATGTTTTAATAGTAAGAGCAAAGGCTTTTAAAGCACACATACAAACACATACTAGCAGACAAGATAACTCCTACTGTAAATTTCTGTTAGAAAGAAATGGTTACTTTCACTTCTGGTTTTTACTCCTGAGGTAGTTTCAGTTTTCATAGTTTTGTCTGTAAACACCTGGACAGATGGTTCTTGGGCAGCTAAAGTCATCATTTCTCTACAGATGATGATATAGCTGGCATCAAATCAGCACACCATGCACAAAACTAGGCTAGATTTCATTGCTTTTCCTCTGGGAAAATTGAGGCTAGGGCAGCACAGACTTTACAAACCTGTCTGAGACACATTGTGTGGTTGAAACTCAGGCTGTACAGTCATGACACTGGTAGTGCTCAAACTTTCACAGTTGCTCAAATGAGTAATGCATTGTTTTGAAGGAGCTGATTTTGGGTAATTTTCATCAGCTTCTGTAACAGGCATTAGAGATGTCAGGTGCTCTTAAGCTTTGGAGTTGATGCTTGAAAAAGAAATCTGATCCTGAGTTATTTCTTACAGTGGACCATCTCTACGAAGGGGCACATGGGAGGAACAGAAACCCCTTTTTTGCAGCTGTCCCAAAGTCTTGGGTTGAGTTGCATTAATTATTAATTTCTTTCATATCTTTAGTTTAAATTTGGACTAGATATCAAATTCCTTCCCAACTGGTTTTTTAAGTGGGCATGGCCTTGTCTGGTTGAGCTTTGAATATTTTCAAGTCCAGAGATTGCATGACTTTTCTGGACATCTTGGTCCAGTCCTGAATTATTCTTCTGATGGGGGAAAAAGCCTTTTTTTAAATCATAATTTCCGTTATTACTACTTCTTCTTGCTGCATCACCATGAGAAGAATGTGGTTTTTTTCTATGCCCTTCTATTAGGTAGATGAAGACCACAAGAAGACTCCTTCTCAGCCTTCTTTTAAAGCAGAACAAAAAGGTGCTCTCAGAGCATCTGTAGCTTGGTCTGGGCCCCTAATCTTCTCAATACCCTTCTCTGGCCTTAGTTAAGTATACCAGTGTCTTTCTTGACTTGGAAGCACAAAATTGGACACAATATTCTAAATGCAGTCTCGCAGGAGGGCTTTGCTTGCTGTCTTTACTCCTAATCATACAGCTCAGTATGCAGTTGACTTTCTTTACTGACTCCTGCTGGAGATGGTGTCCATCAAGACGCCCAGGTCCTTACCTGCAAAGCTTCTTTGCAAGCAGTCAGCACTCAGCATTTACTGCTTTACATCAGTAAAGCCTGTGCAGGACTTTATATTTGCTCTTGACCTTTTATTCTGTCATAGTCTAGTAACAAATTAATTATCTGAGAGAATCACAGTGGAAAACATGATTATTGAGGTTACTGTATGTATTTGTACACTGATGTGTATACAGGAAAGGGTGAACATACAACTACCTTGTCAATGACTTGAATAAGACAAAGTATCTGCCATCTTCCAAGGGCAGCACAGTCCAATGCTTGAGCTTGACATTCTATAATCCCTCCAGAAAATATACCTCTTGATATACCAAAGTGTGTTCCATAAGTTACAGCTTCATTTCTGGGTTTCACTTATGTAGAGTGGAATTGTAACTTCACGTTTTAAATTCTCATCAGACAAAAGTACAGACATGTCTACAAAGAAATGAAAATTAAATTAGTTTCTTAAGTGGTAAAAAGCTGCATAATGGGTTATTTTCTTTTTTTTTTGTATCAAAATAATCCTGCCCTGTAAAGAGCCTCCAAAAAAAAGAAAGAATGTAAATAACACAGGATAAAGTGTTGCCTTTATATCCCAAAAGCCATCTTTTGCCCCAGTCCTGTACTATTGATCCTGATTGCAATATTGTAATCTGAAATTTTACAATGTTCATGAAGAAGCAAAGCTTGTAGATGATAGGAAAGATGACTCTTTCTTCAGAAGCCACAAGACCCCGAAACACTAAGGCACTGATATCAATATTCTGTTAAAATTATTGTATTTTGGATATCATAGTATTGCATTACAATGCTGAAGTCACTTGGTTGTAATAATCAAACTGGTAATTACCTCTAGTCAGGTCTTTTTCTTTGCCCTTGGTATGCCCAAGAAATACTTGCCTAACTTGAAAATCCTGTTAGGTTTTGGCCTTCAGAGAGCAGTTACACAACCAAAAGTGCAGTTCTGTGCACTGTCTGTAGACAATGCAGGACACAACACAGCAGGACATACCTGTCTGCTTCAAAAGCAGCTTTTTTTCTAGCTAGGTGTTTGAAGTGAGCTTTTCACACCAATATATTGTGTTGACATTGTGCAGCATTGGTGGTTCTGCCGTATATGTATGTGGTTAAAAGGAATTTGATTTCTACATGTTGAATATTTTTCAAGGATCTACTTATCAAAACAGAAAAGAAGACCCCCAGAAAAGAAAGAACAGACCCAGGGGGTATATGATGACAGAATATAATCTACCTTCAGCTCCATGGGAGCTGCTGGCTGACAAAAGCCTAGGTCTTTTTGTAGGTTGTACGAAACTGAGTGCCAGTCATGATAAAGTGGGGAAAAGGGTAGGATAATTGTAACATGCCTTTTAAAAATAGCAAAGAGTGAAGCCAAACATCTTGCAAGGTCATTGAAAAATGCTTTTGTTTCTGCTCTGATTTTCAGAACGCCTAAGTATTTTGTACAGTATGTGCTTGAAAAGATGAATTTAAGACTGTTGATGATAGGCTGCTTTTCTAGGTTTCAGCCCATGAACCACTAAGAAAATACAGGTCATATACAGTGGAATGCATTCTGCCCTAATGGTTGTTTACTACTGTGTAATTACACAAGACAGAGTAGAGCTCGATCCATCTGCAATTTTTAAAACCTCTTCTGAAAGATCTGAAAATTATGACTACTGTGTATTACTAAATTGGACTCAGTTACTGTGATCAGCCTTATTCTTGATTCTGTCTTTCTCTTGGGAGGATGAGAGAATGGCAGGGATGACATGTTGTGGTTTGGTTTTTAATTTAAAGCATTTTCTGTGAGACATTTCTACATGGAACTGTGGAAGTTTCTACAGTTTAGTTAGACTGTCAGTAGTATAGATGGCTCTTCTGTTATGAGGTACATCTCTCCTCCTTCCAGATTCTCTTGATGTTATAGGTGAAAGGGAAGACTATGTATTTTGAAATTTTGAGGCTGGAACACCAGTGCCTGTTTAAAGTGATGCAAGTTCAGTAGAAGACTGTCCTACATTTTGTGCCTTACACACTTTTGTTTGATGTTCTCCAGTTTGCCCAACATACTCAGACTGAAATCAATGGAAATGCTGACAAGGAGTTGTCATGCACATAAGAATAAGTTTGGAGGGAGTAGGAAATGTTCAGTGCAGCCAGGAAGTAGCCTTTGAAGGTAACACACAAGATTCCCTCCAGCAGAGATGGGGTATAGTTGTATAAAAGAGGAAAATAGAAACTGTTTATGTTATACATCTGATTGCACTTATATCATCCATTGTGCTGTTGCAGCATCAGAGCAATTAAAAAAATGCCCCAGTAAAATAAGAGAATATTGTTCATTAGTGCCTCTGTACGTTTTCTCCCCCACATCCCGGTGGTGTCTTTGACTTTACTCAGTGTTTTTCTTGTCTGCAATCACTTCATTATTACCCACAAGTGTTGAGACTTTGGTTTGTAAAGCAACAATATCAAAAACAAATAAATAGTATGTTTCAATAATATGTTTTTTAATGTTTTTCCCCCTTTCCATTATAGGTAACACCAACCTTCAGACCAAAACAGGAAGTATCACAGTAGGTGAGTTCTGCCTTTTCCCTGTCTCTCTCGCTCTTCGCCTCTCCTTTCTAAAAGCTAACTATTCACAGAGGAAGTAAAAAGGAGGTGATTTCACTCACATGTTTTTGCCTCCTTTTCAGGAGTAGCACTGATAACTGTGGCTGAACGAGATCCTTTCCAAACTCAGCCCTCTGTGGTTGAGCAAGGCACGTGATCTCACCTGATACCCAGTAGTCTCTGTGCTTTGCACAAGTTAGGCTGAGTCTGGGTGTCATCTTTTAGATAGAGATGGGATAAAAGGACACGAGAAAACACTAAGTGTACATCAAATGCAGTTGTGCCTTTAATGTAGTTCTGTATCTTATATTTATTTCTATCAATGGTTATCTATGTTTAATTTTTATATCAGGAAGCTAATCACTGATGTATTACTTATTTGGAGGGATGATGGGAAGGCTTGTGATAATTTCAGTTTTTTCAAACTATTATGCTAATGGTTTTTCATTCAGGGATGAAAATAGCTCATAAACCTTTTTTTGGGAACCTGGGCATTTATACAACAGGATAACTCAGAGCTATCAGTTATGGTGTACCTTATATCAGTGCATTTTATAGTGCACAAACACCGAAGTGAGAAATTAAAATTCTGTTTAGTGCTATGGCAGAAAATTGAAGTAACAGAATCATAGACAAGGCTCAGTGGTCTTTTGAATGTAGAAGAATTTCCTCAGGCCCAAATCTTGAAGACTTCTGCTAGTGGTGTTAGTGGTAGTCACTCACTAGGCATCTTTCAGGGACAATCTCTAAGAATTGTTCAGGGACCGTTAACAACTCTTGTTATGTTTCTAAGAGCTCTGTATTAACAGTCCTGGAAAATGAATGCCAGACACATTCTTCTGAGTTAGTCATTAAACCACAGAATTAAATTCGACTTGCTAGGGTGTTTTTCCTTCTCTTAAATAAACCCATAGGGTATGAAGAGTGGTAAAATAAAGATTTCTTAATATAGGAGGTAGCTTTTTCCATCAACAGATGATGATTATTTTCCTTAACGAGCCAGGTTCAGCTTAAATATTTAGACACAGTTGAAGAAACTTTATTTTTTAGATTTCAATTCTGACAGCACTAGTTAGACTTCATCTTTTCCCAAAGAGCATTTAACATCCCTGATATTTTTATGGATTTTTCTAAAGGTAAAAGACTTTTAAGATCCACATGTTCAACTCTAAAAATATGAGAACACCTCCTATTTGACCAGTTTGCTCAAGGCCTTATCCCTTATTTCAGCTGGAAGGGACCTACAGTGATCACCCAGTCCCAACTGCCTGGCCAAGAATTGAAGTGTCTTGTTTAGGGCCTCTTAAACACTGACAGGCTTGGAGCATGACCACCTCTCTGGGAAGTCTGGTCCAGTGTTTGACCTCTCTGTCTGTAAGAAAATGCTTCCATATAAAAACCATTCCCATGCATCCTTTCACTGGACACCAGGGAGAAAAGCTCAGCAACTCCTTGTGCCCTTCCCCTCCTCAGGAAGCTGCAGAGAGCTCTGAGGTCACCCCCCAGCTTCCTTTTCTCCAAACTAGACAAGCCAGGTGGTTTGGTTGTTTGGGTTTTTTTGCAACAGAAAAATTTATCAAAAAGGAACTATGGCCTTTACAACCAATGGATGTAACTGAAAATTGGGGTAGCAAATAGATCATTAAGAGGTAAAAGGATAGTCTGGATAACTTGGTTAGGAAAGGAATTGTTTTCATGAGAGATGTCTTTGCTTTGTTGCATCATTTGTTTTGCCAGGTTCCCCTGGTGAGTATGGTCAGGACTGCTAGGGGCTTTTCAGTAGTATGTGCAATTTAGTGAATTCTAAACAATAAATAATAGTGAAGTCTATTTAGTGAATATATTTCAGTTTTTTATGTTTTTGTAACAATGAACTAAAACAAGAGTATTTGCCAGTTTTCTATCAATAAGCGGTACTAGATAGCTAGTTAAGCAGGAATGAAATCTTCATCACACTTTAAATGTTTTGGAATTTTATGCTTTCTCCAGTCTGTAATCAAATCATGATAAATACTTTGTGCTCCTATTGAGATTGATTTTGTCGCTGATTTTACTATGAGCAAGGTCACTCTTTAGGTACTATTAGGAAAAGTATGGTTTTGCTTAGATTTAAGGAAAGATCACTTGTGTTTAATCCTTTCTTTGTGCTTGGCTGATAAAGTGAAGGTAGAAGTGATACTAAATGTTATCTTTGTAGGCCTTTCACTGATCTTTAATATTGCAGTCTTTTTCAAGTTATGTGACTTAGGTCTCATTCTTCAAGATCTGTTTATTTTTTATAAAACTTAAAGACTTTGCCAAGGACATCTTGCTTCACTGTGCCCTTTTTTTCATCTTTTTTCTCTAGTACCAGTAAATTCTTAAATAGCTGAAGCTGCTCAAGAGTGACCATCTGTTCCGTTTCTAGTAAAAGGCTTTGTCCTTGTTTTTCCCCTTGAAAAACCTGGAGAAGACTTTTCCCCAATCAGTCTTTAGAAAACTCCAAAATATAAGTTTTTTCCTTATTTTTATTTTCAGTTTTTTGCATTCATATCAGCTAACACTGGGTATATATTTGAAAATAAATTGCCTTAAGTTTGTTATGTCATAACCATAAAATATGTATCGTCTTCATTTTTATTTGTTATGTATTTTGTCCTATCAGCCTGTGCTTCTTAGTATAGGGTAATTTTTCATTGTTGAAATATTTATTTATTTATTTAGATTTGGGCACTTTTTCTTTATATCCCCTCATCTTTGGGGGTTTTTTTTAATCCGTTTTCCTTTTTTCCCCCTTTATTTTTTAAGAGTTAGAGACACAAACTTAGAACAGCACCTTTAGGGAGTTTGCAGAAGTGATGAACAATTCCATGTTTCTTGGTATTCTTGATTGTATCTACACACTTGTATTTAATATCGTATCTGTAACATACATTACATAAATCATATTCAGTTGTTTCCATAAATTATAATTCATGTTACTTCCATCGGTCAAAGCTTAACAGTTGTTTACTGTACAGTACTGTAGTGTCAGGTTTAGTGTTTGGTTAGTGCTGCCAAGCTTCTTGGTGGTTTTGAAATGCTGCTGTAGTTTCTTCAGCCATAGGAAACTTTGTATTAGTGAGGTACTTTGGGAGTCAAAATCTGGCAAGTTGTCCTCCCAAAACAGTGTTCTTCAATGGAAAAGTGTTCCATTCCTCTCGAGGTTGTTTTTGGCTTTCCTGGTAAGTCTGTGCCCTGGTGAGCCTGTCCCTACTGCCCTCCTCCTGCATCCTTATGTTGATGTCTTCTGCAAACAGAATCCAGTCTCTCACAAAATGAGAATTCTTTTTATTTTAATATATATTAATTGAAGATCTGGGAAAGAACATTTTGTTCAGTCTTGCAGATTCACAAAAGTTATCTTCCCACTGGGAAGAATCTCGCAGGAGCTGCTTTTGCATTTGAGGAGTGGGAAGAGAAAGGCTTTACTAGATAAATGTTGTCCCTCTAAGCACCATCAGCGAGTGGTATGGGGACTGTTTGTAGTTGTTCTCCCTGGAGAGAGCTGCTGTTCTGTCACAGGAGACTCTTCTCGCTTCCTAGAACAGATAAAGGAACTCTATATATGTTCTGTTTATAGCAGAAGAGTCAAAGGCTGGATGTTTCCTGTATCTGCTGCCAACAAAATCTCTGTCAAGATTAGGTGGAGAGTTGGTAATTGGCTGTTACTACATTTGATGGGGAATATCTGCAAAAACAGCTTTTGCATGAAAACGTCAAGTGATCACTACTTAAAATGTTCATTAAAAAGGTTGATGCTTGTCAAATTTTCCAATTCTAATGACTTTAGGTTTTCAACTATTACAAAAAACCTTTTAAAAAAAGTCATCAGTTAAAATCGAGGTTTCATTTTCACTTACACAAGCAAAACTCTTCATTATTAACGGAGAGTTAATTTTATTTTTTTCAGATTTTGAACAGACTTTCTTTAATACAGAGTCTTGAGATGGCAGAAGCATTCACATCCAGTTCTAGTTATTAATGTTTTCTTTTTAGCCAAAGCACTTCTCAGTTTCTCAACTAAGTATGGGTTAGCTGTTTTTTTTAAATTACTTTCCCCTCCAAAGAAATCAGCTTTAGCTGTGGGATAATGATCCTTTTCTATGTTTTTGCTGTTGTAAGCAGTGCACTGATCTTTGGCATCTATGCTTGAAATCTGGGATCAGAAAAGCTCCAGATGAGTTTACTTAGAGCTAAAACTGTATGGCAAGCATAAAACATCATTGAGACATCCTTGTTATGATTAATCAAGTTCATTCTCTCATTAACGCTTTTACTTCTTGCAATGGGAAGTTTCGTTCAGGTTTGATTTTATTGTTTAGCTACTTATGACAGTTTGACTGTTGGGTTTTTTCTATGCATATTTAGAAACCAGTCTCTGTCTCAGGATTTCATGCCAATACTTTAATTTCTAGCACTGTCTCTAAAAATACCTTTCAGTAACTGCCTTTTGCTCGCATACAAATGTAATTTTTTTATGCTCCTCTAGCATTTCTTCATCATTTCTTTGCAATTTTTATCAGGTATAAATCTGTTCAGTAGTTTGAAAGCAAACTCTTTGGGATATTGTGAAGGTCTGTGTATTTTAAAATGGAATACATTGCAAATAATTAAAGGCTACTCAAGTGTACGATTAAAGCTTCTTATAGACTTTCTATTTGTAAAAACACTTCTTCACGAAGTTTTGTGATCATAAATTTCAGCTAATAAGGTATAAAAGAAAATGTAGGCCTCTCTTTTCCAGGGCACAGAACAAATGCTGTTTTCCTGCTGTATTAAACATTTGTTGATAATTCAGATGTAGTAAATCTGACTTCACAAAGCCTGTACTCAGTTATTTGTGTAACAAGATGTTTCAGTGAACAACTGCTTGGTTTTAGTATGGGGTAGCTTTCTGGGGTAAAGTTTTCCCTGCACAGAGTCTGAGCAAATGAACTCTTTTGGAAACTGAAATAGATCTCAGTGTTCAAGTTTGGTGCTTGATCTTCACACAAAGATAAAGACATTCCTGTAGAAAGATGTGCGGTGCAGCTGAGGCCTTGTAGGTGTAGAACAACTGCAGAGCTACAGCCATAGGATTCTGTGCCCCCATTCTGGACTGGGGAAATATATTTTTTTTCAGAAACTTGTTTTTCTAAGTGAAGTCTGACATTCAGTAAATTATTACTGTACTTCTGAAGCACAGAAGAATTGAGAAAAATCAGTTTGATGTATAAAGAAAGATTCTGGCAAATGTTTATTGAAAAAAGGAGTGAATGATTCACAAGTTCTTTTATTTTCTTTTGTTTTTTAGATTCATCAGATGGAAGTCTAAAAGCGTCTACGTATCATGGGACGATAGATGTTTATGTCAGTCAATTAAGAAAAGTGGATCTGAAATCCCAGAAAGGTTAGCAAACTAAATCAAGTATTTTTTGTGGCAGATTTTGATGTAAAAGAAAAGAGTTTGGGGTTTTTTATCTGTCTGTAAGAAATAGTTTGTGATTGTTGGTTATTTACTTTTTTTTTGCCTCATTATTGCAAGATGTCTAGAAATACTTAAAATACAATAAGCTCTGTAAGGGACAAGGATACCCAAGATGGATTAAAAATGTTTGTGTTTTTAAATGTTTTTCTTTTTTTTCCTGGCAATATACCCAGCAGAATTCTGCGGAATTGACTAGGGTTGCAGTGTTCCTTTGCCTTGAGCACAGTTTTCTCCATGATGCTGTATGTGCAGTGATAACTGACACACAGTTATTTTTCCTGCCTTTTGACTGAAATGTTCTATGAAAATTTGAAGGCAGAAAAGCAAAGATGGGATAGCTTTACCCTACCGTTTTTCCTTCATTTTCTCTCCTGCTTACTCACTAAAATCTCACTTCTTAGTTAAAAGCTCGCACCTAATGTTGAATTCATAGTTTTGCCATTCAGAAGATAAGATACTGTACATTACAGAGCCTTGAGTACATCTTCAGTCCTAGTTTTGAACAAAAAAAAAAAAAGGAAAAAACCCAACAAAATGCAGCCAAACAAAAAAAAATCCAAAACAAGCCAAAACACACTACAGCATTTTTATATTTAACTTATAATGTCATGTCAGTCACTTCAGGTGTTTTAAATGAACATGGTATTTGGGACTCTTGTGTCTCATGTGAGACAATACCTGTGCCCTGTTAAAATCTAACAGTTACTCAAAATGTGACTGATAGTGTCGATGCATTAAAATAATTTGTGCATATTTCTGTACAATCTATTTTGGTTTCATTAGTGCAAATAAATTTATTTTTATATTATTTCTTGGTTATCTTTTGTATCACTTACTGCTGAGTTAATGTCTCTTAAGAGATAGTAGCAAAGAGGAATGTATTTAATAAAAGCTAATTAGTGTTATTTTCAAAATATTTTCTGACATCTCTTCTGGCAGCACAGTTTAGTAAAGACAAAGTTGAAGTTCTGTTTCTGTTTACCCTGTAAATTCAGAATAACTGCCGACAGCTGCAGTGTAGAAAATGTCCCACTTGTGATAAATGAGCTGCATGTGTGTTGGTTTTTATGAGTCATCACTGAGCAACTCTCCAAAGAGGACCCAAAGATGAAGACCTTTTCCCTTTCTTATTCTAAGGCTTTTATGTATCCAGCAAAATGCAGGCCTAAATTATACTGGAAGTTACTTGTTCATCAGAACTGTCACAGGCAAGTGATTCTGCTGAGTCTAAATTGTTTAGCTAGGGTTGCTTTCTGGTGCTACTTAAGCTGTTATTCTTACCATGTTCTTCTTAAGCTTTTGGGATGTGTGTCAAGAAACTGTTTTATGTTTTTCTAGAGTGAATGTTGAAATTGAGTGAAAATTGAGGAGCACATATAAAAGAAGTGTATTCTGAATATTTCAGGTTTTTGATCAAATGTGTAGGACAGAGCTTCCAAACTGTGACTGAGTTATTCCAAAGATGACTAATGTGGGCAGGTTGGGGGCTCAGTGTCTGCCTTTGGTCTAATGCAGAAGCACATATTTAGGAGAAGCAGGAGTCATAATTTCTGGGCTTAATGTCAAAGCAGAATTATTCAAGCCACCAAAGCTGCAATTTTGCTACTAGTTTACATTTTAGTGATGCGTAGTCTAAACTGGTTAGTCAGTTTTGAGACTGCATCTGTTGGAGGATGTGAACAGCTGGCCCTGAGCAGTAAAGCAGAGACAACCGCCAGCGTTCACAGTACGTGAGCGGCGTCTCATCCTTCCAGAGGAGCAATTCTTTCATCCTGTGCCATGGAATGACTGGATTATTTGTCAACTCTGATGCCCTGTCCTTGCTCAGGAATGTCAATATGAAACTGGAAGATAAATCTAAAGTCATAATAGCTGTGAGATCTATTGTATTTGCTTCCTTGATCATTCCTGTAATAAGATCCTCTACCAAAAGACATTGCTAGAAGTGTATGTCACTATTTATCTTCATGTCTGCGAAGGACATGCTGTAATACCGTTTTCTATATGAGACATACAGTGATCTGTTTATGATAACTGAAGATACCTTCATTTATCCTTTCAGTGACCAAAAAAAGAGGTTACTGTGTCTGAAGACTTTTAAAAAAAACCAACCAAGCACAACCGAATGATGGTTTGATTCAAGCTAGTGAAATAATGGTCCATTTCATGCTTTGATCTCAGGATTAAACTAACTAGCTTTCACTTAAATTTATACCAGGTTCAATTACAGTCAAGGTACCTGCGTCTCTCAAAGCCTATTTAGAGCTGTCTGGAAGAAAAGTGGATGTGAGTTCAGAGATCCAGTTAAAAGAATCACAGAGTGCCTCCAAAGACAATCACGTAACTATAAGTGGTAAGGCTTACTAATCTTGGCTTCCAATAAGTGTCTGTCTGGCCTAAGTTAAAGGCATCTACATTTCTTTATTAGTTTATTGCCCTTGGCAGCTGCTTGTTTAATCTGCTTCACATTCAGATGTTTGCTTGTGCTGTTGTACTCCCCATGTTACTGGGTGACTTTAAAATTTTATTTGGTAAATGACTTGTGAATGTAATCAACTTCTTCTAACAAAAGTCTTAGAGCCAAATTCCTCCTTAGCATTAGTCCAGTGAATTTGTGGGAGATAGTCCAGAGCTGAATTTGACCCATTGCTTTGTTGGCTTAGAAAGTCACACCGGCTTTCCTAGGCAACCTATTATATTAAAAATATAATTAAAAAAAATCTATCTGTTTCTGAGTCAAAGAGGGAAGTAAAAAGGGTAATATGACATATTTATAAATGTACAGTAGTGCAGGATAGGCTGAGAAGTGATGGGTGGGATATAAGAAGAGCAGAAGAAGCTGGAGAAATAGAGAGTACATGGAAAGGTACCTGCAATTACTGGAAGCATTCTTGTAAGGCATTTAAAATTGAACTTAGAATCCTAGGTCTTGCTGTTTCCTGCTCTAGAAGACAGTTGTACAATTCACTGTCAGGGTGTGTATTTCTCTCCCGCACTCCAGATGTGGCTGTCTAGAAGTTAAAGCTGCTGCTTTTACCAATTACACAGTTTGCTCTAGAGAAAACATTCACTTAATGTGTCTGAAAGCTCCAGCTTTGAACATGTTATGTCAGTGTGACCTGATGTGATAGCAGATTGGTGAAGGCTTTGGGTTTTGCTTTGGTTTTAAACCTAAGAAAATATGCACAAAAACTCTTAACCTCCCCCATGTAAGATGGTAATCGCGAAGTCAGGAAGCATTAGAAGTTTAATTACATAATTTTAGTATGTAGCCTGCTTATATATCTCTTTCTGCCTAGGAACAGTAACTAGCACTTAAATTTACTGGTGGTTATTAAATACAGTTTCTTTAAAAACCGTAATTAGAAGTTCTCAGGCTAGAAACATGTGGAAGGACCCCAGATTCTAGCTAGACTGTGGAGTGAATCACCTGAGCAGTAAAACAAGACTTCTCAGTGAATGAGGACCACTGGCCAATCAATCATCTTTCTACTTTGGCAACATTAAAGATAAGAGGTGGTGTTTCAAGTGTACGCAGCTGAATGACTTCTCTGGTTTCACAACCCAGTCAGTGTTTGTGTAGGACAGTCATAACTGAAGCAGATATAATTTTTCAACCCACTGTCCTGGATGGAAATTATCTTGGCACTTGAGGCCAGAAGCGTCTCTGATTAATGAACTCTGAAATATACACGTCCCAAAGGCACAGAAATCATCAAGAATTATGCAAAGGCAGCAGCACTAGGCCAGTTATTATCAGTTGCTTAAAGAAGTTAAGGCATTACCAAAAAGGGAAATACTTCCTGCTTTTGTTTCTCTTTACCTTGTGGTGTATTCTTTCTGCAGGCAAAGCACTTGCCCCCTCGCTCTCAACAGTCGCTTCCTCTTAAAGTTGATATTTGGTAATTTTCTTGTACAAGTAGATTTTCAAATAATTCAAAGTCATTTAATACAATTTCTGTTTCCTGAGAACATTATTCACTGTAGAAGTTTCAGGTGCAAGGTCCATAGCTGTCCTCCTGCTGTGACTGAAGAAATGTAAAATAGACAGTGAAGAGGGGCTTTGCCAAGTAGATAAAAGCTGTATCAGAAGAGCATGGCCAGGTCGGGGGTTTTATGCTTTTGAGTTCAAAGATTAGTTTAAAAATAGATGATTTTTCAGAAAATCCAGTTCTCATGTGGCTAACACAGGAACTGTCTGCTTTTAGGAAGCTTTGCTTGCCTCTGGGAATATTTGAAGGTTTTAGAGAGAAGGCTGTGGTAAGACAGGGCAGAGTTCTGTGAGCTGGGTAAACATGCACTTAGTCCGTCACCTGCTCTAGGAAAGCCTTCCCTACTGCTCTAGAGCCATTACCATGTACATCATCTCCTGGCTGCACGGCCCCCACTTCCACACTGAAGGGGGGGAGTCAGTACACTGCAAGCCCACCAGCACTCACATCCAGGGTTTTGCCAGATAGCCAAGGAATAGAGTGGGATTTAGTGAAAGCAAGGAGATGGTAATCTGGGCTGAGTGCTCTACAGACAGAGGGATGAGAGTGTGGAAATCTTTTGCTCTTTTAGAAGAAGAAGGGACTTCCCTGCAAAATTGGGACACTTGCTGAGAAAGGGAACTAGAGAGCGGTGACAGGGAGTTTATTCTTCGAAGCAATTTGCAAGGGCAAGGCATCTGTTTCCATTGGCATCAGTAGATAGTCTTAGAAGTATTATGTATGGTATAATGAAATACTACAAAAACAGAGTTCTTGCTAAGCACTGGTCCAGCTTCCATCAGTGGAAGTGTTTGGCTGTCTTCTTTTAGTAAATTGAGTAATTCCAGTAATTTCTGATTGTAATCATGTCAAGGTGTTCTTTCTCTTCCCTGGCAAGTAGGGAAGCCCTTACTGCTCCATGTCTGCCTTCTCCCTGTCTCCATGTCTGCCTGTGTTCTTAAATCAGCTGGTTAAAGATGCCTGTGGAGGTAATTAGGTATAGGTACTATATGTGGTAAGAGGAAGAGTAGCAGGCTAAAAAGTGTTAAATATTTAAGCAGAAAAGGAACTTAGGAGACCCTTATGTCAAAGGGGTTGCAAACATGTTGAAGGTCAAGGTTAAAGTTCATATAATTTTGATTTAGATGCTTTTTAGGCCATTTTCCAATAAATTAGGTTCAAAGTATGAAGGTAGTGACAATTACCTGTGTAGTCTGAAGAGGAGCAATACTTAAATAATACCAGGAAACAGTGGTGTTACACCATTGAAAACAAACAGCATATTAACATGATCTGTAAAACTCAAAATAATCCTTTGGCTTTACATGGCATTAGTAATATTTTACTGGAATGTGTCCGGTTTTGAGAGCTGTGCTTCAAAACTGTAGAGTCTGTAAAGGAGAACATGTGATCAGAGTCCTAAAATCATGATTAATGACAGAAGACCAAGACTGAAAAGGTCTGGTTTTGTCTCCAAAGAGAAGACAAGGGGAAGAGAAGATGCATTTTTCTAGTACATAAGAAGTTGCTACAGAGAAAAAAAATAAATAAATTGTTCTGTCCACTGGCAATAGGACTAGAAATTATGATTTGATGTTATGGTAAAGAAAACTTAGCTAGATAGCAAGGTAAACTTCCTTGTAGCTCTGGTCTGGGGAGGCAGTAGGACTGTCAGTACTGCAGATTGTGAAGACCAGGTGATGTGAGCGTGTCAGACCAAATTCAGTGCTTCCTTCGGGAGGTTGTTTCAGCCCTGTTTTCTCTTGTCTCCAGTTGATGTGACCATCTGCTCCCACCCACTCCACAGTAACAAAGGAAGGTTATCAGGCATGTGGGTGGATGGGGACTAAATGAAATGCAGCCATTGGACACGCTTCAGCCACTTTGGTTGCCAACTTGTGTGTTGACAACTGTAAACTTGCTGGAAAAAGTCTTGCAGTTGTTCAGAGACTTTGTTTGAATCCTTGTAGCTAATGGTGTCAACTTCCAAACTTAGTTGTCTGGAAAATAAACCATGTAAATCTCATCTGTGAGCGGTGCCAGGGACTTACCTGATTTCGGATGTTTCTCCATCCCTGACCCAGTTCTAGTGCAATGTTCACATCCAGTGGCAACCTTTCACCTGATGCCATCTGCTTGGTGCTGAGTGAACTTTTAACTTTGCAGTCACTTCATCTAGTTTGCAGCAGTTGTGTGAGTTTCCATGGTAAAAGTCCCACCATGTCCCACCATGTCACACACACTGCTCAGAGGCTGTGGATGCTTGTCATTGTTACTGTGTCTCCCTCTTCTTACCTTCTCAGCTGGCAAACCTCTTTGTATTTTTCTGTCCTGGTACAAAGAGCATATGCTTTGAGAGGTATTGTCTTCTCTCAAGTCCAGACATACTTGCTTCCAGTTGTTGTTAGCATGGCAACAATTGCAGCAGTTAACAGGTCTTTTAGGTTTTGGTACTAATCCCATCCTGTCTACAGCACGAGTGCTTTGCTAAGCCACCTGAGAGCAATGGTCGTCTGAGCCGTGCCTCTGGCGGCCATGCAGGGAATAGGACTCTCATGTTAATTTATGCCTTCCCTCAAATGTCTGTACTGGACATGGAGAGGAAATCCATTGTCTTCTCTAACTCTTTTTCTCTTGTGAAAATTTTCAAGTACACACTGCCTCTACCTTATGGGTTGATCCAGTATGTAGTTATTCTTTTAATACTTCAGAACTCCTTAGGTGGCTTTCCTGTGCCTCTGGAGAGTCAGCCTGTCCATAATTACCTGATTCCTTTGGAAAGATGGACATTGACACTACTGTCCTATCTCTGACTTTTCAGGTTTCTCTTACTGACATGCTTCAAGTCTTCTCATCCTGTGTGGCTCTCCCAGTAGATTGTGGTGAGAAGCACCTTTCTCCGTGCAACAATCATTCACTCAGGCATGCACTGAAATATTACAACTTTCACATCTGCCTGATGTTTCCTGCTGGACCAAGGGGGATCTAGACAGATGTTTCCTACCATCAGGAATAACTTACTTCTCACTGCTCACTCAGTGGTCCCTTGCAGTAGTACTGGGAGAGCAGCCTGTGGAATGCTGTGGCCTTCCCTTTAGGATTGCTTTAAAGCCAGTGTGCAGAAAGGGGGCTGACTGCATGAATCTCCTATACCATGCACAAAACTTAATGGATGGATGTGTTTAAGAGCCTTCATAATGAGAAATTCTATATTGTTTACTCCAAGATAATGTCTGTGGTTTTAGCTGCCTGGAGTTCAAGGGTTGAATACAAACACAGCTGAAGGGGCAGTGAATAACATGAGGCTAGCAACTTGCCTTTAAAAGGGAAATAACTGAAAAAGCTTGTATTATGTCAGTCTGCTGAAACTTCAGGTTTTATCTGAAGCTTAACAGCTGCCCAAGTGTAGAGCTTCTCCCACTGTGCAGCTGTCTTGTGTTTGTTGCAGTCAGCATTGCAGTTCTGATCCCAGGAGTAACACTATCTGCTGTCGTTCCTCCCCCCCCTTTTGTCTGTTCTCAAGGCACTTCAGAACTTTCTTGCTTTCTTAGAAGCAGTTTTTATTGACTCTTGGCCACCAGAATTGAGTGGGAAGAGCTTTGTTTTACAATGTCCCTCTACACACTGCCCTCTGTGTAGCCTTGATCCTTAAGCAATATCTTAAAAAAAAAATAAACAAAGACCCAGGTTGTATCTGGAAAAGATTACATTCCTTTGAATCAAATAGAAAGTTCATCCAACTTTTATTAAACACATTAGATGAGATGCTATCCTACAGATTTTTGTTGGTTTCAGCTTGCGTTCAACTCAAGCTGTTCACAGCCTTTTGAAATATACCACAGTCCTAACACTACCAGTGAACAACACTTAAAATATGATCCTCTTCTTGTGTTTTATGGTATGAAAATGGAGCTCTCAACTTCTCCAGTCTCCAGGAAGGCAAGTAAATAAACAGTCAGTACTTGACTGTGTAAATTTTGCACAGGTGTTACCTTCCTTTAGACACCACATGCTGGGGAGGGGGAAAAAAAACCCCTACCTTTTTCCTGGGCATTAAATTGAAAAGGTGGCCACACAGCATAATGGTGTATCTGTCTTCTCCTGAGCTCATGCTGCTCTCTTGACTGGTAGGTTTTGAAATTAATTCCACTCCCCCCGCCCCCCCCGCCATTCTCTATCCAGGAGGCTGTTTGCTATTGTGATTTAATCAAGCTAGCAACATCTTCCTCAAAATCCACTTATGTTCTCACAGTATTCAAAGTACAAACAGTGAATACAGTTAAGACCCAAGCGGTCATTGAAACGTCTCCAACTCAACATTGTTGCTTGATTAGTGCCTCATACACAAAGCTATTTAAATATCTTAAATATCTTTGAACCTGCTACTAATGATGGCCTTAACAGCCTTAATATTTGCCTCACAGACAAATTTCCAGAAGTATAAGGAACAAAACATTTTTCTACATTCACATAGCAAAAGCAAAATGAGAAACAGAGCTCAGACAACAACTGAGCTTTAAAATGGCTCTTGTAAATTTATTTCTGTGTTCTGTAAACTCTTCTTTAACTTTTCAGCCAAGGTGTAAGCAGTGCATGAAACTTCATTTACAGCACTGATTCTGTGCTCCAGTGTTTATTTCTTGTACAGACGTACAAGCCATAGTCACAAAAACATGAGAGAGAGGAACTGGGACCAAGCACTCCAATATGCACTTTCTGGAAATATATCTCTGCCCTGCATTTGTTGTGTCCTTTCTCCCTAGGAGAAAAAGCTGTATTTTTAGTGTTCTACAGCTCTGTTAGAGGATCATCTGAAATTTTCCTTTTTACTTCTTTGTTGGTTCGATTTTTTTGTCACTTGGAGGCTGTTTCCTGTTTAAAAATCAGGCTGATACAATGTTTTAAGGGCTAGCTATGCTTAAAAGACAGATTCTGTTTTAATTTTCATTCTGTACTGCCTGATACAATACTATTGAAAATCAGCAATTCAGGAAAGCCTTGAGGAACTGAGTTTTCAAATTTTAATGGATTTCATGTACAACACATTTGTCCAACTTGATGATGATCATCACAGCTTTAAGTCTGCAGTGAGATGGTGAGTAGGTCTGTGGATTCTGCTTTCCAGTAGGAGTGATACTGATGCTGAGTGTGACTGAGACTGCTGTCTGCCAGCAATCAGGAGTGCAGAAATTGTGCTAGGACATCCCCTTGGAGACACCTGAAGGCATGTTGTAGTCTGATAACAGGGGACACCGAAGTGACTCTGATTCTGTTGGACTCCTCTGAGAACTCTGTATCTCCAAACCATACCTCAGCCTATTGTGAATTGCTGTGTGTTTGGCCCATAAACTTAAATAGCTTAGAACTGCTAAAGCACTGAAACGCTATTGAAAAGTTCTGGCATGTAGGCCTGAGTTGTGGAAACCAGTGCAGTGATGTCAGCTGGAGTTTTGCCACTGTTTTCTCTGTGGCCAGAATTTAACTTCAGCTGTGTTACAGGTCAGAGCAGAGACCATGTTTGCAGAGTTGGTTCACAATCTGTTTCCCTGCCCTCCCTCTTGCTATTCCAGGATCAAATTAGTTCTAAACTTAGAATTCACACAGTTAAATGGACACTAAAGTAATAATAAATGTTATTTTGTAAAGATAAACCAAAGTGAATGTTGATCTTGTGATAAAGGCACTAATTTGGGACTGAAAACATCACTGAAAATTAAAGAAGTTTAATTCCCAATATGGACACAAATCTTTTGTATAAATTTGGAAGGTCACTTATTCTCTCTTGGCCTCAGTTTCTTAATTATAAAATGAGACTAAGTTGAACTCTCTTCTTCGTTATACAGTCAGCTTTTCAGAGCATGACTGTGAATACTAAGTTTATGTGAAACATGTAAGAAGACAGATACCTCAGGGTTGTGCGATTTTTTTTGGGCCATTATCATAAGGAAACAGTAACAGTAGCAACATGTCTGGTCATCTGGACAATCAGGTCTTACCATGTCTCTTTTCAGTGCTTACAGTAACAATTAAAATCTTTGAAATTGCTTAGCCTTGTCTCATGTAGAGTCATGGTTTAAGCAGAACTGGCAAATGAGCACCAGGCAGCCACTCACTCACTCTGCACCAATGGGAGCGGGGAGAGAAGCAGAAGAGTAAAAGTGAGAAAATTCATGGGTTGGGATAAAGAGACTTTGAGATAAAGACAGTTTGATGGATAAAGCAAAAGCTGTGCACACAAGCAAAGCAAAACAAGGGCTCCTTTCACTAGTTGCCAGGGCAGGCAGGTGCTCAGCTATCCCCAGGAAAGCAGGGCTGTGTCTCATGTAACAGGTACTGGGTCAAAGACCATCACTCTGAATGTCCCCTGCTCCTCCTTCTGCCAGCTCTAATACTGGACATGGCACCATACAGTTCGGAATATCCCTTTGGTCACTTGGGGTCAGCTGTCCCAGCTGTGTCCCCTCACAGCTCATTCTGTCCCCCCAGCCTCCTCAGGGCAGGGTGGTGTTAGAAGCAGAAAAGGCCTTGATGCTGTAAAAGGGCCACTCACAAATAACAGATTTTATATATTGTCAACACTGTTTTCAGCACAAAACTAAACCATAGTCCATACTAGCTACTATAAAAAATTCATACCCCAGAGGAAACCAGTACATGTAGGGTTTGTGTGGCCAGGGTTTGGTAGTGGGTGGCTTCTGTGAGAAGCTGCCAGAAGTTTCCCTTACATCCTGCAGAGCCAGCACCAGCCCACTCCAAGATGGAACCACCACTGTCCGGGGCTGAGCCCATCAGTGATGGTGAATAACACAGTTAAAGGGGAAAAACCCTGCTGCACAGCAGCAGCTGGAGAGAGGGGTGAGAATATGTGAGAGAAATGGCCCTGCCAATACCCAGGTCAGGGCAGGAGGTGCTCCAGATGCCAGATTAGAGATTCCTGTGCAGCCCCTGGAGATCTGCAGGGGTGCAGAGATCCACATGCAGCTTGTGGAGGACCCCATGTCAGAGCAGGGGAAGAGCAGGAGGAGTTCTCCTTCTGCAGAGGAAGGAGTGGCACACATAATGTGTGAACTGACCACAACCCCTGTTCTTCATCCCCCTGTGCCTCTAGTGGGGAGGAAGTAGAGAAATCAACAGTGAAATTAAGCCTGGAATAAAGGGAGGGGTGAGTGGGATATGTTTTTAAGATTTGGCTTTATTTCTTATTATCCTTCTCTGATTCGATTTGGAATAAATTAAATTAATTTTTTTCCCCAAGTTGAGTCTGTTTTGCCTGTGATGGTAACTGATCCCTGATCTCTCCCTGTCCTTATCTTGACCCATGAGCCTCTTGTTATATTTTCTCTGCTCTATTCATCTGAGGAGGAGAGTGGTAGAGTGGCTTTTGTGGGTACCTGACATCCAGCCAGGATCAACCCCCTATAACATATTTCTTAGCTGAGAAAAAAGTGCAGTACTATGTAATAAAAAACACTACTCTGTCATAAGGATGTATTATGGGAAATTAGATTACTGCAAAAAAACTGTATCAAGAAGGAAATGTTGGAAGTCTCTGCTAAAAGTACACAAATTCTACCAAATAAAAGTGCTATAAGTGCTTCCAGGGAGCTTGGAAAAAAATGACAATGTGAAGATGATATGTTTACTGTGTTGTTGGGGAAGATAGAATAGGAAAACCTTACGAATATGATTACCTGGCAAAAGATGCTGAGATTGAGATGAAAACAAGCTTTGAGTTACCCAACTCCAGTCACTGAACAACTAGAAAACAAGGTATACCAGCTATAGGTAATCCCCCTTTGTTTAAGCAATGCCCTCTACGTGTAAACAGGTCCAAAGATCGAAGAAGACCCTGCAAACTCATCAAAGAGTCCAAAAAGCAACTTTCAGAGTTTAAAATATAATACCATAGGTTAATGTAATGATTCTTATAGGCTGTAGGCAAATGTTGTAGGATTTGTAGCTTATTCTAGATTGGTTCATGGAAATTAGAATATTCAACACAGAAGATGATTTAATGTATTGTAATCACCCTTGAGAGCATTCTGTTCTGTTCTGCTCTGCTCTCCTCTTCTCTCACTCTGTCACACTCTGACACTCTCTCCCCTCTCGCCTGCTCTCTAACTTCCCCGACCTGCCTGGAGCTGCAAGCGGCAGCTCCTGGCAGGGCTCTTTTCCCACACCTTCTGCAATAAACATCATCATCTAAAACCTGAGAATAGAAATCTCCATCACTGTCTGTCCTGACCGTCCACAACCAAACCCAGAATTCGGCAGAGAGAGAAATCCACACTGTGTGTCAAATTAAACTAACAGAACTCTCTTTTCCAGGTCACATGAATCAAAGGGATGAAACAGACAAATGGATTAAGGCTGATGCACAAAATGGCAAAGTGTGTCTTAAAAGCCAAAGCTGGATCCAGTCTGTCAAGCTGAAGAGTTCTTAAAGGTGAAATAGGCCAAAGACGTTAAATCAAGAAACTACAAAGGAACATTTCTGTAAAATTATGAAACTTTTTGGATGTATATTCTTAATATTAAAGAGAAACAATATTAAAAATAAGAGCATTTTAACCCAAGATTTGCCTGTGACAGTGCTGGTGCTAAACAGTCTGGTTTACTTTCAGTGCCTTTTAGGAACAAGATATCTTACATATTCAGAATTTATATAACTTAACTTGTTTGAAAGCTGGGAGCTTTCAAACAAAAGTTTGGAGTTGTCATTTAGAAATTAAAAAAAGCGTTTTCAACACTTCCAAGATGACATGCTTTGCAAGCTCTGTTATACTTTCAAATTAAATGTCTCAATACTGTGGGAATTCTGGTTTATGTAAAATGCAGAGAGTTTTCTTCAACCAAATTGTATCATGGGTAGGATAAAATCACTTTCAGAACTGTAGTTCTTATGTGGTCTTCTCATTTGGTATTTGAACCCTGAGCAGTTTCTGCCTGGGCAATGGGTACTCTATGTGTAAAAATACTTCTGTGAAATGGCAGAACTTGCTCCATGTCATCCTGAACCGCTGGTTTGTGAATAGGTATAAGCACTCCAGCTATGTCTATGGCTGCTCATCTGCAAAGAAAAGCTTTTAAAATAAGTAGAAGTGCAATGAATCTGGGTGATTTCAAGCAGGAACACTCCTCCAGCTGGACTTCAGGGGTGTGAGTCCAAATGAACATTGCCTTGAAGGAAAAGCTGCCATAGAATGGAAGTATTGGCCCAGTAACTGAGAACTGGAGTATCTTTCTTTGCTACGTTTGCAGTGCCTTAGAGCCCTGTCCTGCAAAGCTGCCAGGCAGTTCTTGGAGGCAGGAAGGCAGAGGAGGGAGGTGAGGGGAACAGGTAGGCTCTGCACAAGGGCAGGCCTGATTTTTGTGGAGAATTCTGTGTTATTGTAATACAAACAGACAGTAAAGTCAATGGAGCTTTTAAAAGCCTTTCCATACCTCTATATGGCACCTTATAAAAGAAGTAGTGAAATTTGTGTTTTAAGCTGAAATATAAGAATCCCTGCCAAGTGAGTAGATGGCAAGGAGCAGGAGAGAATTCAGACTGTCAGCTCAGGCTTTAAGTTTTGTATATATGTGTTTGTACTTTAGGTCATAATGGTACATTAAGAAATTAACTTCTTCGCTACAGGATTCCCCAGGAGGTATAATTGCCCCTGAATTGCCCATTGAAGCTAATGGACTTCAAGAGTCAAGAGCAGCATTTCTGCTGTAACTCAGGGTGGTTAAAAACATTCTGTTTACTGTTGTATGTACTGTTTGTTGGGATGAGGTGGGCACTGATGCATATGACAAATTATATATATTTTGAATATAAACACTAATATATAAAACATTTCTAATAGTATTACTAAAGACATTACAATATTACTAAATATGAGTTATTATTATACTTTTAAAAGTTACAAAATTAATAAATTATAATGGCTTTGGATATCCAGAAAAATACTTGAAACTAATGATTTCTATGGCCTGCTGCAGCCAAAGTGAAAAAAGCACCTCAAAATTCACACCACATGAAAACATAATGAACAGTCTAGTAGGTACTTCACAAGATCGAATCCATTTAATGGTCCCATTATTCACCTGGAATACAAAGCCTGTCAGCCTCTGAAATTAAGGTTGTGGGTTTTTGGGACTGCTGCATCAGCAATTTAAGGGAGAACATAGTAAGAAAACATGTTATTTGTTCCAGATTCAAAAGAAAGCAAACTCAGGCTTTGAATTCATTAATTTTCTAAATCTAGCAGGAATTAAACATCAGGATTGTTAGTTACTTGCTTAAAGAAGTTTAAATAAGCCAGCAGAAAAATTGTGCTACCACTAAAGCTACTGATTATATTCATTCCAAGCTAATACCTGTTGAGACCAGCTAGAATGTTAATATAAAGGTCAAGAATGAGCTGAAGGAGGACAAATGCTTGGAAGTTTGCCCAACGGCATTGAACGGTGTCTTGTTCTGCTATAATGAGGTGAAACTGTGTTTTTCTCTAGATGAGGGAAGATTAGTAGGTTATCAGCAATTAGAATATGAATGGCAAATCCCTTGTGTGCTCATATATCTTTTTTGTCCATTTGATGAGAAGATGTATTCTTGTAACTGGAGCAAATTCATACTTTTAACACTTTTTTCATCTGTGCGCCCTTTAATTTGGTTCTCCTGGTCTCTCAGCTGCCAGCCAGCCCACAGCTCAGATATGCAGACACGAACATCAGCTCCTTTAGAGAGTTGGGCTCAGCCCAAGAGGCTTTTTATGAGAATGAGGGCTCTGGGTGCACAAGTGACTGTTGGGAAGTGGAGAACTGTGCTTAAATGTATGGGTGTAGTTGTGTATTAAGGAATCTGTAGTTACTACCTACTCCCTGCTCTCAATTACTCAAGAAGGCTGTACTTGCTGAGTACCAGCCACATCAAGTGTGAAGTTCTCTGGGGAGTCGGAGTGTTTATGTCCTGGAGAGGACCATAATGGCAAACAAGAACCTCAAACGCATGCAGATTTATTCATTGCTTACTCTGCACTGGACTACAAAAACTTGCATTATTGAAAGATGAAGACAGCTTGAATGAACATCTGAGAGTTAAAAGTGCTGAGTGCAGGTGTCTTGCTTGAAGGCATTCATCCTCCTGTGAGAAAGATTTGCAATGCTTCCTTACTAATGCAACAAATAGCCTTTTATTAAAGTGTGATTAGTTTTAAGAAAAAATAACATGGTGGTCTTTTCATGCTCTAGAGAAAAACCCTTGAACTGTAGAGATGTTGCACAATTTCTTTTTTTTTTGAAGACTTTGTTTTTTCAGGTTCTGATCTATGTTTTTTGGTGAAGGTGCTTATGTTACCATCCCGCTCGTATCCAAGCCAGAAAGGAGCCTCAGCATCATTCTGTTCCTGTTTCTCCAGTTCAGCTGTGTATTTCAAGACAGCTTGTCTGTAACGAGAGTTCAAAAATAATAATGACAAAATAAAAGTTCTCTGAGGCTGTTTCTACAAGGAACACTAAAAGCAGTTTAATGAGGAAAAGCTCCTTGTTTTAACTAAAGCTATCAATATTATAAGAGTGTTGCAGAAAGCAAACCAGAAGATAATTGTTTAGGTCATAGAGTCACAGAATAAATTAGGTTGGAAGAGGCCTCTAGAGAGCATTTCATGCTGGTGTTGCTTTAAATGTATCCAGCTAGACCCGGTGAGTCATGGCTTTGCCAGGTGAGTGCCTGAATATCTTTAGGGGTGAAGGTTTCACAGTCTCTGGGAACCTCTTCAAGAGTTTGACTGGCTTCCTGGTTAAAAAATTAAAGTTTCCTTGTAATCAGAATTTTGCATATGCTGCTTGCCCTGTCAGTGCACCTTTGAGAATGATCTGGCTGTGCCTTCTCTTCTGTGTGCTCTGGTCAGGGTTAGAGACAGCAATAAGGTCTCCTCCATCTTGAGCCTTCTCCTGGAGCTTACCAAAGCAATTCTCTGAAGACTCTTCACATGTCACATGCTCCAGCCCTTTAATGATCTTGGGCTTCATCCACACTTGTTCTGATGTGTCAGCATCTGCCTGAACACAGATTGGAGCAGGTGATGCCACTGGAATAATAACATTGTCTTTGGAAGAAAGCACCAAACAAGACAAATAAGCCATCTACCTCCAGAGGTATCACAGCATCTCCAGAGTGTTTTTTCATAGCTCCATAGGAAGGCTGTAGTGACTGTGCAGGTCTGTCTCTGTTTTTCTGTTTGAACCAGTGTCTGTGGCACCTCCTGGTGTTTTTATCCTTTCCTCCTTTACCCTCTGCTTGCTTTTTGGCCAACCTCTCTACTGTAGTTATCTTTTGTCACCCACCTCTTTTAATGTGTATTGTTTAAGAAATGGAACTGAGTACACAATGGGCAGTGCTACGAGAGCCTTATGGTTACCTGCATTTACCTGCACTGGCCCTGGACCTGCCCCAAGGCCGTGTTTTGCAGCTTCCGTGACAGCTGAACCAGGAGAGAGTTGTCTATGGTGCTCAAACCCACCCATGACCCCTCAGATCTCCCTCAACGTTTTGTGGCCACTGCCCTTTTGTAGCATTAGAACACAAACCCAAAAAACTAGATCAAGATTTGAGAAAATCAAGCCTCCTGAGTGAGACACTAAAAAGAAGAGCAAATCTCTCCTTTCCCTTCTTTCCTGGCAGTGTCAGTCCCGCAACTTTCATTACCTTCCCAAATTGAAGAAGCTCAACCCACCACTTTCAGTCTTGTGAATGTCTCTTTCTTTCCATGCCTTGTGCAAACCTGGCTGCCAGCCCAGTCCCACTGAGCAGAGCACTCTCCTGCCGGCCTCCCCCACCACCGGCTCTGTGCTCCAGAAACCCCCCTGAGCTGAGCGTACTCCAGTGCTCCTTGGGGAAGTGCCAACTCTCTGCATCTCCTGACCTTGCCAGGAGATTCAGTCTGATCTGGTGTGTCATAGCCACAGCAAGGCAGTCTTTCTCCCTGCTGGCCAGTTCCTAAGCTCTGGAAAAATATACAGCATCCAGACAATACTAGAAAAAAAATCCAAACTGAAATGCCCTGTTATCTGCCGGTAATGCTGCTACAGAGTTTTTTGTGGTTTTTTCCCAAAGTGGAAATGCTGGAGATGGTTACAAGATGCAGATGTGCCCAGCTGTAATGCTTGCACCACCAGCAGGAAAGGGGAAGTGGGCAGGAGTGGAAAAGGGACAGAATTAGTGAAGCAAAAAGTGCTTGTTTTCAACCACTGCAGGATATTTTTTTTTATAAGAAGTCCAACACTGACACACTCTATGAACCACATGAACACAAGGCTGCATCTGTTTTTATATTAGGGAGGCCTGTGCCATTGAGGAATGTGTGCACAATTTATATGAGCTATAAGCTCCGACCTATAAAAAATCAACTCATCCAAGTCCAAATTCCTGTTTTTCATGGAAACTGCGATGTATAGCGGCTGTCTGAAGCATGTATAAGGGGAGCTGTTACTATTTTTTTGAAACTTATGATGTCCCATGCCTGGAGCTACAGTTGAGTGGTTTGCCAGAAACAGCCATTCATTAATCATCAACACATGGTAAAAAGATTGTTTATTTAAGATACACTGTACTATGAAGAGCCTGTTAATTTTATTTATTTATTTATTTATTTACTGTCTTAAATGAGCACATTGATGAATAAAAGTATTTCAGCCAATAATTACAGTTATCTTTGGCAAAACAACTTTCTCTTGGTGTAAGTCAGACAAAAATACTGTCCCAAACACACGGCTTGAGCAGCACTGGAATACCTAATTGAATCTTTACCCAAAGTTTGGATCCATTTTACTGAGAGGGGCTAACTGGGAGATACAGTTCTGCCACATGGTCTGAATCCTGAGCCATTCCAAAATTCAGCTTGTGATTCCAAAATTTCGGAATCACAGAATATGCTGAGTTGGAAGGAACCCATCAGGATCATCAAGTCCAGCTCCCAGCCCTGCACAGCACCATCCCCAAGGGTCACACCATGTGCCTGCGAGCATCGCCCAAACGCTTCTTGAACTCTGCCAGGCTGGTGCTGTGACTGCTGCCCTGGGGAGCCTGTTCCTGTTTGACTAGGTCCATCACAATAAAAAGGGGAGGTTTTGAAAAAATCTTTTTTAGAGGTTACAGAAACCAATCAACAGTAAAAAGTAATGGAAAACAAAAACTTAAACATGGGAGAACTGTTTATAGTGCAAGTACAGGAGAAATTAAGCAAGTGGAGTCAAGCAGCTAATGGGAAAAGCAGGAAGCATCCTGCAGGCTTGCTCCAGGTTACAGAAGGTGGTTAGACTACATAGTATCCAACATATTCTGAGGTCTATGTCAGCTGCAGTAGTTTTGTCATGTTATGGCATCCAGTTCATGTGCACTCAGTGGCTGAAACATGGCACTCCAGGAGCCTCTGTGTCACTTCCAAAAAGAGATTTACAGTCAGCGAGAAGACAGTACTATATTTTTGTTGCTTATTAAACAGAAAACTTAGGAGTAATTATTGTTGGTCTTTTACCAAATCAGATGTAGGAGGTCTTCATTTCCAATTCCTTGTTTGTTGGTTCTTTTCTGTCTTGAGACCTGAATATTTAGATAATACCTGAGAAATTCCGCTTTTTCAGGAAAAAAAGAGTTCTTGCAATCTCCTTTCTAACCAACAGTAGCCATCAGAAGACACAACAACAAAACCAAACAAAAATCAAAGTGTTCTCCAAGTGTCAAATGTATTGTAGCTATTAAGACCTAGTGTAATTTTTCTTTAAAAGGCAAAAATTGTAATAGCAATTTTTGATGAGTTACTTGTTAACAGCATAGTCATGAGTTTAGGAGAAATGTAACCAGTTCTGTATTAGTGCAGTCAAGAAAGAAGGAAGCCCTTAATTTTGCTGTCAAAGAAGATCTTTTGAGGGAACCAAACTGTTACAGACGAGGTGTAGTTCGGGGGAAGCACACCACCAGCTGGCTTCTCTGTCAATGACACATTTCCTTTCGCATTTTGCATCTCGAAATGTTAACCCAGAATGTTTTACAGGGAGCAGAAGTGTTTCTCTAAAGATACCGGTGTGTTATTTCCTATAGGATTAGTCTTAAACGAATCAAACTGACACAACCTTTTCCTACATTTTAGAAAGCTGTGAGTTATCTTTCTTTTCCTCTAGCAAAAGAAATCAATTGTGTCAGTACTATGGACTTCCACATTAGATTATCCATGATTCTTTCTGCCATTTAGAAACTGGATTAACTGAAAGGTCTTTAGCCTCTGGATACAGAAATATGCAGCAGGATACCAGGCCAGAGACCTTTTTTCTCTTCTAACATTTATTAAACCTGGAAGCAGGGCAGTATGTTGGCAAATATAATCTCAACATCTACCTGATACTGGAAAGAATGAATAATTTATATGCCCATAACTGTTTCCTATGAAGCCGCATTGGACTGAAACTTGAAGAACTTCGTGGCTCCACATGTTTTCTATTTTAATCTATCAAACAGTAAAAATAAAAAAAATGAAAAATAATGTGGCATAATACAAGAGCTATGACTCAATGTTTGCATTGGTTTAGTTAGTCTATTAAGAAATGTCTGCTAGGACTGGTTAGTGTTTAACAATAAATAATGGGGAATTCCTTTGGAACAATGAAGTATACATGATTTATAGATATTTTAGGGCAACTTTAGACTAAAAACATTTATTCTATAGTTTATTTAGAAGCTAAGCCACTAGCATATTTAATTATCCAGATGAATGTGATTTTTACATAGATGACCTTTTCCATCTCCTTAAACAGGGAATGAAATGTCTCTGCAATGTAGATTTCACACCTGCAGAACATAAATTACACTTGAATCCAGCCTTTACCTTCAGTGGAAATCTAAGAACCTGAATATGGTTTTAAGAGTTAGTCTGAAAACAGAGACCGAGGGCCCATTGTGTATTTTTCTGGCAATCTGTTGCTTATCGTTCATTACTAAAAACATACAGCTTGTGAATGAAACACATAGTTTTGTAGAAATACGTGACAGTGACAATACTGTCATTGCTTTTGATGATGTTGAAAAGCTACTGCAAGATAAATAACTCTAGAACCATGCCATATTTTATTGTGCTTTTGATGTAGTTATTGGCAGAAGATAAAATTTTTATCACCTTTGCCATATTGGCCTTGAACTGCAATTTAAAAAAAAAGATTTTCCTAAACTGGGGAAGATGCAGGATGTGGAACATATCTGAATCTTGCTGTGAACTCACTTTTATCTTCTGAATATCATTCCATCTGGATGCAACCAGTCTATTCTGTGGCCTGGCAAGGGGTTAATACCCAAGGGTGGGGTGTCTTTGGACCTGTTGGAAGGAACAAGCAAAAAATTTTCACAGCTGAATGATTCTATATAATCAATCCAGCTAATAGGTGTTGTCCCAGACTCAGATAGCACCGAGTAGAAGTTTCCTATTACAGAACATATGGTGTAAAGGGTTAGAGACTGAGGCTGGCAAGGAAAAGAACCATCCACTGGCCAATAAATGAGACTCAAGAAAATTAAATTGGCGAAGTTTACCTAGTGCTAAACATCACAAAAAGGGCAAAGATAACACTGGGTGGAGATGTGTGTCTCATGGTTGCTTTTTAGTTTTGCAAAGATGTATAACTCTCCAGGGTTTTCTTTAGAGTAAAAATAACTGGTTGGGAAATTCCTTGGCTGAGTCAGAAGAGTTTAATCAAGACCTTTGGAGAACCCATTGCACATGGGGCTCTGAGGCAGAGGCATAATCCTGGGTCATCCCAGGCTACAATAATGCAAATGGGTTTCTGAGAAGTCATGTCAGCTCCTTGATCGCGGCTCACCCAACACAAATTGGAATTTGCACAAATTTCTGTTCCGATTACATCTCACCTTTACAGGAAGATGGATCAGCAACCAGAGCCAGAAAGGGCCAACACACTGTTGCTGCTCTAAACAGAGTATGAATTCACAGAATAAACAAGTCAACAATGGTAATCTGAGGATAAAAGAAAATCCCTTGAGGCTTAATATGAGAAAAACCGTAAATCAGAAAATTATGAAGAGATTAAATGAATCTGAATTAATTTAACTTTTTTTTTCAATTTCTTCTGTTGCATACCAATCCTTCAAAGCACTTTCTGTATCTTACAAGTGTTTAATTAGAAATAGAGATTTTAAGGAGGAAGTTCTGAGGTGACATTGAGAAAACTACATCTGAGAGAAGTGAAGAGAATAAGACCAATGACAGCAAAATTGTTTGTGGTAAGACAGGGAAATAGTAGAGGAGGGTTTGCAAAGTGTGAAGCACACTGGAAGTACCTTTTGAGTTATCAAGCATATGCGTTGGTCTTGTGATCTCCAAAGTGACTATTAAACCCTGGAAAGGTTTAGCAGGAAGTACAGTACTTAGAGTGGTCCTGTTGGAGTAAGGTTAGCCCAGTATAGGCTGTCTATATAGGATGGTATTATATATTTCTTACTCTCATAAAGTTTTATTAAGTTATATATTCAGATATATCAGCCATGTCTAAACTTCAGTTCCTTTCCAGTTTCAGGCCCTGTGGCATGTCTGGCCACTGTGCTATTCTAGCTGTATAGGGCCTGGTCTGTGATACTCTTAAACCCCAATGGAAGGGTTGTGGACATTGAATCCACATCTTTTGAGACTCACAGGTGAAAACTCAACTCTCAACTCAGCTTTCACAGTTTTTAAGAAGGGTAAGAAGGGTAAAAAGGGTAAGAAGGAAGGCTCCAGCAATTACAGGTCCTCCAGTCTCAGTTCAGTGCCTGGTAAAATTATAGAGAAGGTTTTTCTGAGAGTAATTGGAAAACATTTGAGAGACAATGCAGTCACTGGGCACAGCCAGCATGGGTTCACAAGGGGAGAGTCCTGCTTAACCAACTTTATTTCCTTTTATGACAAGGTCATCCACCTAGCTGACCAAAGGAAGCCAGTAGTTGTGGTGGGTTTGGATTCTATCAGAGCTTTTGATACTCTCTCCAATAGTATCCTGGATAAACTATCCAGCACTCATCTGATACAGTCCATAATTCACTGGGTGAGCAACTGGCTTGCAGGTTGGGCTCAAAGGATTACAATAAATGAGGTTATGTCAGGTTAGTGGCCAGACACCAGCGCTCAATTCGTAATGTTTTTATAAATGATCTGGATGCAGGCATTGAATGTAAAGCGTGCCAATGATACTAAATGAGACTGCCTGCGGGGTAGAAAGGAGCTACAGAGAGATCAGAATAGTCTGAAAAGCTGGGCAATCACCAGCTGTATGAAACTGAACAAGAGCCAATACTCAATTCTCCACCTGGGATCGGGTAGTCCTGGTTGTACATACGCACTAGGGGATGAAAGGCTGGAGAACAGCCCTGCAGAAAGGGATCTGGGAGTTTGGGTCGATGGAAAGTTGAACCTGAGTCAGCAGCGCCCTGGCAGCCAGGAGGGCCAGCTGTGTCCTGGGCAGCATCAGGCACAGCATTGCCAGCAGGGCAAGGGAGGGGATTGTCCTGCTCTGCTCTGCTCTGGGGCAGCCTCACCTCGAGTGCTGGGGGCAGTTCTGGGCACCACTTTCTTGTGTTGGGCACAAGAAAGACATTAAGCTGTTAGAGAGCATCCAAAGGAAGGTGACCAAGATGGTAAAATATTTTGAGAACAAGACTTAAAATGAGTGGTTTAGGTCACTTGGCTTGTTCAGCATGGGAAGGGAAGGTTGAGGGGGATGTGCTGACCAGTGATAAGGCACAAGCTGCATCAGGGGAAGCTCAGATTGAACTTCAAGAAAAGGTTCTTTGCTGAGAGGCTGGTCAGTTGCTGCCCCAGGTTCCCTGGGATAGTGGCCACAGCACCATAGCTTCAGTCACTCGCTGTAACTGTGCTGTGTTTTGAGCACAGGCTCACATCTACTTCTGCCATATACTGACATTCAGTCACTGGGAACCAGGCCCTCACAAACACTTGGAGTGAGCTCAAGTACATAGTGCGAAGGCTGCGAGCATTAGGCCCAGCCTGGTTTTCTCATTCTTGTTCCCATGTGTCCTTGAGATAGTGTCCTATGTCTCTAGAAACTTCCCTAAGAGGACGTTGTCTGCCATAATGAGACATGGAGTCTGTATTTCTCTTCACTTCTGGCGGACACTAGAATATGTAGATAACCCCACCAGACCACAGGAATCCTAAGGCACCAATGTGGACACTCCCTAGATAAAGAAGCTAGATGGCTCAAACCAGATACCTAGCATGGCATTATGGTGCCAATTAGGAAAAAAGACTCATGTTTTAGGGTTTACAACCACCTCTGAACTAAGATCAGGAAATACCCTCTTTGTAATTTTTCTACAGTACAAAATGTTATGAGAATCTGGAGTTGCTCAAAGTCTTTCCAAAGATGTTTCAGGTATTGCCAGTAAGATGAATATAACCTGAGATGTCCAAGAAGAGGAGACAATGGCAGGCTGCCACCAAGTATTGGATACACATATCAATCATCTGTAAATGAAGCAACAAGACATGCAGACATTAGAAAATTATTGATAGATGAAAAAAAAACCCACAGAGCACAACTTTAGCATCTGATTTGTAGGAAAACTATGTTTTAAAATTGAGGTAAGGTTTCTGGCGCAGCAGAATTCTGAATCTCTGCAAGAGCCTCCACAGAAACTGTCACTTTCTAATATTAGATATTAGTTAACTGTGATTCCAGTCTAGTCTTAAGCATTGTGAGTTTTTTTCACCTACAGAGAATGGTTTAACTTTCCCACCCTTATATGTCCATGTAGCAGATACAAGCCTTCAGCATTCGTGCTATTGCATTGCTCTCACTAAAGTATTAGGATCTACTTGTATCAGTTTTTAACTCAGTTCTCAGTTACAAATGAGTGCCTCACACCATGACTTTTTGAATGTGTGGTTGGTTTTTTTAGCTCTGAAGCACAGCTGCTTAGTTTTGCCTCACAAGTCCATTTTCAGGACCTCATACTCATTGCCATTAACGCTGGAAGTAGCACTTGAGAAAAACATGACACACAGAGTCTTCAAGGTACATAAGCAGCCATGCAGGCTACTAATTGCTCCACTGACCTCAACAGGACCAGTCAAGAACACATTATGCACATACTTTAATTACCTTATTCATCCAGGGCCAAAAAAAGAGAGAACATTGTAAAAACCTTGTAAAGATATTTGATTAAAATCACTGGAGCAGAATGGTGGAAAGAGAGAAGCGGTTTTCACTTGTTCTAAACAGCCAATCTCATGAGAATCTAAAAGGGACAAGGAGGCAAGATAAAGCTGGGACCTGGGGTTGTGGAGCAAAAAGTTAGCACACTATCTCATGATACCTCCTGGTATACAGAGGAATGTATATGTGCTTTGCTCATTCCAGATCTATTTATATGCTCAATATTAAGGTCTGTAATTGATTAATAAATGGATTAAAATATTAAGTAGATTAATATTCTTATTGAAAACAAAAGAAGTTGGTGACTCTGAAGTCAGTGACGGGTATCAGATGCATTTAGAAAAAGCTACATTTGTCATACACTTGATCCTATTCCCTTTAGAGGACTGAATGACAGAATTCATTGTTCATTCTATTGTGTCTTCAGAACTTAGCTATTTGAAAAGCCAATTCATTTAACCAGATGTATTTTCAGTTATTGCTGTATTTTTTCATGTGTAGAATATTTCCCACAGCAACTTCATTATTATCCTATAAAATAAGAATCACCCTTGAATCAGGCTCATTCTCTGAATAAGGCTCAGAACAGCACTGGTGATATTTTATGGAATCAGCATTTGCAAAATGGCTTGTACCTGCCCTCAGTATACAGAACCATGACATGGAGACCCACAACACTTCCACTGAAGTCACTGGAGTTGCTTGAAAGACAATCGATTTGCCTCAGAATATAGGATTAAAGTGATAAACTCTTCTAATTTTAGAGTAACCTGCATAGCACATTCAAAATATTCTTAGTGTACATGTATTTCTGTATTATTTTTTCCCATGTTATCTTCCTATGATTTTTAAAGTTCTTTTTCTTGAATATAATATATCTGATGTTGCAGGACACATAAACATGTATCCTTTGGAACAGGTTCATTCTGACTTTAATCTCCTGACCATTTTTAAACAGTTTCTGAGTGGAAAATATTTCTTAACTTAGCAGCTGGATACCCTCAATTTACACTACAGATTGCCAAAGGATTCGTAAGACCCATTAGCTTTAACATCCACAGGTGTACCCATCTCATTTTATGGAGCTGCAAGCTGGATCCAAGTCAAAAAAAGACATGTAAACTTACGAGTAGGTTTATGTGGAAGAGTCTTGATGTTCTTTTCTGAAAATAGTAGGGTATTAGCATTTAACAGATTGGCTTTATAGCTGTTTAAAGAAAAGATACCATCTAGGAACAAAGTGTTGGAAAGGGGTTGCTAGGTCACTGAGTCGACTCATTGTTCCCATTTGCAGGAACTGCAGAATATGACCCAGTCCATTCCCTTCCCAAGAGCCATACTAACACTCCTTAATAGTTTTTCTCGTCTCCCTTCCCAGAAAGCTGTTTCACAATTCACTGCTGTGATAACCCAAAAATCTCCCAGCTACCAGCCTAAATGTATTTACTGACATTTTATGGTGTTTGTTTTGTCTTCCTGTGTTAGTATATAACGTGTTGTGGGGAGCGTGGCAGACAGGACTGGTTGCAGCACTACATAACTTCAACTACTTTGGGAAGATCTCCATGCACAACTTCTATTATCACTGTCATTGTGGAAAAATAGTTTAATATATATCTAAAACCAAAGGATACAGGAGATTAAGACTCGTGTATATAGTAATTAATCATGTACAGTAGGTATCTGTAAGATGTAAGCCAAGGGCTAGTGTAAGATGGAGAGTGGCCTATCATATCTGAAACACAGCCAGTGAGTTTTGGCCTAGAGGCTGAGAAACTTATGTACATTTGGAAGGCAAACAACTTGACCAGAGAATATCTAAATTTAGGGCTGGCTAATTAGTCAGCAAAATAATCTCAAATTAGTTGTGCAGGAGGCTGTGTTCAGCCACTGCAGGGAATGAGGGGATGTGTGGAGAACTGAAAGAATGGTCAAGGGTTATGGAGATGAATGTTGGTGAGGAGGAAGGCAGGGGCAAATGATGGCTGCAGACTTATTGTGGAAGGAAACAGGACACGAGCACTTCAGTGGGGAAAGAAAGGGGGTAACTCTTTCAGTGAGTGGCAAAATTTTAAAGGATAGTTCAAGATGAACATTTCCAGAAGTAGTAAGAAACTAGTTCATTGTGATAGCAATGGAAGAAACACTACAACTTCTCCCATGAAATTTAAACAAAAAATGAAATCAGCATTTTAAGAATTACATTTGCATGCTTATTTTCAAAATGAAGCAAATATTTGGGTTTGCTGTTAAAAAAAAAAAGAAATTAAACCACATAAATAATTAAATGCACAAAAGCTGGAGCTATTAAGTCAGAAAGTACAGGGAAGGGATATAGGCTTTCATAACAGGAATGATTTCAGAAGGGAGCGCACATTCAGACACAGCAAAAAGATAACTGAGATGCAAGGCTTTAGTCAAAAATAAATGATACAGAAAATACAAGAAGCAAAAATGCTGTAATAGAAGTTCATGGTAAAGAGGAACTAAGTTTCACTACATATGAACATTAATCTAAATAATTTAATTTCAACCCTGAGTGCTTCAGCTTTTAGGCACCTCTGCTATTTCAAAGTAGCCACTGCCATGTGGCTTAAAGACATGGGTATTAAGTTCTAATGCCCCAGTTTATGCTTTACTTGTGTTCAGAAAAGCTCTGGAAGAAGAAAAAGCATGAAAATATCAAGAGTAATTAAAACAAAGCCACAATCCTTTGGAAGCACACAAAGCACCAGAACCTGAAAGACTATTTGCAGGAAGTATCACTGAAACCTCTTCTCTCTTCACTGTTCTTTAGTCATCAACGATTGGAGAGAAAAACTTTTATCTGATACAGCGTGGACACCTTTATATTGTAACTGCAACCATTAGAAGAATGCCAAATACTCTCAAGAGCCAAGTCTCAAATCTTAAAACTCACAGAAAAGCAGCTGAATGATGCCAGCAGGTCGAATTTCTGGATGAAATAGTAAGTAATTCTTTGCAATAGCAATCCCAGAACTATCACCCTATTTCTTGTACATACCTTTGGGCAACCCACTTTGTTGGCAGATTTTAGTCTGCGGCAGTGAAACGCCGTTGTTTTCACAGTTTCATCTGTCAGCTGAGGGCCGTAGGAGACAGTGTTCCAGGTGTTCTGGCAGTCTTCCAGGTATTCTGTGCCCTTGCAGAGCTCAATTACAAAATCTGTACATCAGTCCTTTGATCCACTTCAGACACTTCAGTTCTCTAGGTACCCTTCATCAGTAGGGAAGACTTTCAGCTGTTGACTGGGAATGTCACTAGAAAAAGAAGAGATGAATTAAGGGGCTCTTTTCCATTGCTTATATATTATACTGTGGGCTCATTAAACTGACATTTATGTAGGTTCCACTGTGTATATTAAAACATGTTGAATTTGGGTTCTTTAAATTGAACACAACCTAGAAACTAAAATTTTATGCTTTGAGAACCAGGCCCAAATACATTCATTCTACTACTCTCTGCAAATGCCCATTTTTGTGCAAAATAATCATTTTTTCTTTTTCTTTTTCTTTTTCTTTTTCTTTTTCTTGTTCTTTTTCTTGTTCTTTTTCTTTTTCTTTTTCTTTTCCTTTTCCTTTTTCTTTTTTTCTTTTACTTTTTCTTATGATCAGAAAACTGTATTTGTATAAATCACATTATTTTCTCGGATGGGAATGGGTGGGCACCTCAGGACTGTCACTCAAGAGTTCTGTATTCTTATTTGCTCTGTGGAGTTCAGGCCAGTTAACTGTGGTACCAGTAGACTACAATTTCTACCCTAGTTTTTAGAGTGAATGAGCATCTGCAGATCCTACTGACTCCAATTCCAGCACCTTTATTACTCAGGTATTAGCCTTTTCATAAGCCCTGTAAAGCAGATAGTCTTGGAAAATAACAATGGAACTCCTGTGAAAGGTCACATAGATTCCTAAAGTACACTTCTCTCCTTTGCACTCTGAAACTTTTTTTTATCTTTCAGCCTGAATCTTTTTCAAGCCTGAAAACCATCACTTCTAGGCCTACAAAAAGAAGGAGTTAGAACTTCTATTGTAACCTTCTCTGGAAACGTCTTGAAAAGAGATGCCTAAAATCACGTTTCTTCACCTGACAGCCCCATGACGTGAGGATCAAAGGACAGTCTGCAGCTCTACCAGAGCTTTAGCTTCAGCCAGAATCTCTGTTCTTCTGCATGTCCAGCCTAAAAACGTGCTGAGATGCCTTAAATTTGTCACTGAGCAAGCTTCCAGGCCTGCTAATCTTGGCCTAAAGCCAGAGTAATTTGTCATCTACTGGAACACTAATTCTACCTCTGCAGGAAAAAGAAGGAAATTCACATGGTAGATTGAATAAAAACCACTCATTGCATGAAGCTTTTCAAAGAATTAGTCCTGAGGTAAACAGACGAAGGACCACATGGATAAATAAAGCGTGTACACACAGAGAGACACAAAAATGCATGTATTTATTGTGCACAAATGTTATATATTTATCATTCTGAGAAAATTACCTTTGCCGTAACTATTGCCACTAACATGGAGCTAATTTTTTCTATGTAAAACAGGAACTTGCACAATAACACAGGGTTGATCACTGGAAAATGTTCTTTTTTTTATGACAAAAGATTATGTGTTTCTGTGTGATTTTCATAAGTCTTACCGAAACAGTCTGCAAAGAAACTTACCAAATCTGAAATTTGTTTCGTAGATTGTACTTCTAAAATTTTTGTCTATATCCTCACTCCGGTTTCTTTTTTCTTTTTGTCTAGTGGTGCATCTATATCAAGGCAGCTCTTCTTGGGCTTTGGGTCCTTGTTTCATTATTAGAGTGTCAATGTTTGAACCTAGGACTGGTTAGAGTGGAAAATTCAGAATTTATGTTAATTGGCTTCTGTACTCTTCCTATTTCAGTCTTAGATTTATGGGTTGTTTTTCACCTGTAATACAGAAATATTCTACACCCAGCAACTAAATGTTTTTTATCCATGTGCAAGAGAAACTCCACTCCTTGCAGAATTAGGCCTCAGATGAGATGGCTTAATCACTACATTCTCAGCTAGGGTATGTAACACAAGCTGAAGCCAAGATTTCAATGCCTGTTAGATATGTTTATCTTGTTTTCACTAGCATAGCTTTTCTACATATATGTTTAAAATAACCTTCAAAGTTAGGTTCTGAATTTACTGTCAACTTTAAGTCTACCCCTACATGGTTTTGCAAATAGCACTCAAATTACATTTGCAATCAAAAGAGATGGAGCTCTGTTTACCCTCTTAATCTCTGTATCCCTGGTTCTATGTCTATAGAGAAAATAACAGAAGAGGTCGTGAAGGTAAATGATGTTTGCAAAACATTTAGACACTATAAAAAATCAAATGCCATATGAAGAAAATATAATTTTCTAACTTAATCGTACAACTTTAATTCTGTATAAATAAGGCCTGAGGACATACACAAACATAAATTAAAAGATCAAATACTAAATTGCTGCTCAGTAAGTGGGCATTGTCTGGGTTACGAATGAGCAAGGATCCTACTTTCAATATATGGGGTCTCATAAGTGTTTTCATACTGTTACGATGCCTGGGAACAGGCAATGGGATTACAGTGGGATTGCTCTGCAAATTTTCCATAAAATCATATCTTTAGATTCAATTTACAAAAAAGGACTCATCATTTTGTTTCTAAGTACTTCATATGTCTTCTTCTTTCTCCTGCTTTCTGCAGGCCCATGAAAACAGTGCTTCTGCAACTCCTACATGTGCTCTCTGCTGCTACTTTCTTCCTCAAAAGGTTCGAATTCATTTGGCACACAGGGGAAGCAGAAACACTTCTTTTTAACAGTCTTTTTTTTGAACTTCCTCTGTGTAATGAGATGTCTGAAATAGCTTCTTAGCCATAACCATGGCACGACACAGAAATGAATATTCTCCTCTGAGAGCAGCAACACTGGCACCCCACAACTTTCCATGAGGTACACAAGATGCACGTACTTGGTCATTATTAAAATCATGGAACTTTACACAGAACATTCATGAAAGACAAGACAGAATTATTCCTAAAGAAGCAAATGGCCTGACGTGTATATTGGACAACAAGATTCAATCCAGATGCAGCCCGTGTGGTACAACAACTGACTCATTTTTACAATATATGGCTATTAAATGATGGATGTTGAAGATTTATAGTGGAAAAAATGTAGAAGCTGAAGACTGGGATTATGTGATGGCATTGGCTGTACCTGCAGCCTTTCGATCTGCAACCGTTTATGGGCACGAAACTGATACCATTAAAAATACATTATTTAAGCATTTTTGTTATATATAGTTAGGAACTATTCTCAGTTACAAAAAAAGAAGTGCTCTCATTTAGATGTCAATTCCTAACAAGATGGATGGTTCTTTCTACTACTGTGAAGTTACCTACTAGTGCCTATTTCTCATACCATTTGCTAAGACCAAATGTCTTAAAATCACTGCCTTACCATTAAAGGCTTTATGGCTACAGCTATAGCACAAGACAATGTTTGAAATGGTGCAGCCACACTCAAAAGTGTGTGAACAACCCCCATATTCAAGACAATAAGGAGGTGAAAACTTCAGTAAATACCCATTTCAGGAGTCCAAAAGGGTCTAAAGATGCTTTGTGATTTTTACTGCTTGTACACCTGGAAACTGAACAATGTTCTGATCCTAAATGCTCTAGCCTAAAGGAGAATTAAATATTGGTTTTGAAAAATTCTTTTTGATAATCACAGCAGAATATCTCTGTACTTCATATCAATGAAGCAAACTTTACTGAAAAACAAAGTTATCACTTTACTCCATATGGTTAATAAATTATCTACAATTAGGCAGTGAACAGCACTGCCTAATTGTAGGCAGAGAGGAAGTATCATCCTGAAAAAATAATCACATGTAGATGCAGTGTCTGGAATCCAGATGTGGACACTGTAATGATAATGCTGGAAGAGTGCGGCTGGAGTTCAAATTTTGCAGATTCCTGAAATCTCACAGGCTGAATAGAAACAAAATATGGAAAAAGGAAAGAGATTTCCAATCCTGGCTACTCATGAAAACACAAAAAATTTGCATTTTTCTCAGCAGACGCAGTTATGTGATGAGAGTTACTTTCAACAGCTTCGTGAAAATCTACAGATTTCAAATTTCTGTTGACCAGAGCACTCCTGTTAAAGACAATAAAATAGTTCTGTGGTTAAACCTAAAATGGGTTTATGCCAGAACTTGAATCCCTTAGAGCAAAGACTGATGGTCTGATAGGCATGATCTCAAGGACATAATTTCTTCTTGGATTTTTCTTTACTTTAAAGTGGCACCACTTTAAAGCACTTGCTAATAAAATAGTAAAGAATATAATACAGACTTTTTGGCTACACAACAACTAATGCTGCTATGACTTCAAAATTAATTTATAATCATTTTACATGACTGAAGTGACATTGAATCACAGAACAACTATTTTTTATCAATGAAAATCAATGCCTACATTGAGGCATTTCATTTAAAGTTACAGATTTAAGAAGGGAAAGAGTGAGGACTTGGAAGACAAGGAATATCACTTGGAACTGTCTATTACATAGGAAAAACTATGAAACTTTCATGTTTCCAAAAAGAAACCTCTTCAAACAAGCTCTACACAGTAAGTTTAATCTATATGAAATTTTTAACTATTATTTTTGTATCTAACATAGATACAAAGTAGTCAATTATCACTAGTTTTATTAGACTTCCTGATAAAGAACATCAAGGATGCCTATCCAGGAAATTGCCATATTTCTAGAAAATTTCATCTTTTGTACTAAACTTCCTGACATTTATGGAAGATATGGTTGGAGCTGTCATATTGGAACTCCTGGAAACAGACGCTGGAAAGCAAATACCGTGCAACACAGACTAGGATGACCCACTCTAGGGTCACCCACTCTCCAAAAACGTATTTCCCCTTCAGTGTAAGTAAATCACTCCTATATCTTGGATGAATCTTCCGTTGCAATGGAGAAAGGGAAGACTGTCCGACATCTCTTCTATAGTATATATATTATCATTTGCATTTTGAAAACAACTTAAAAGAAACTTCTTAATCCTCTGTAACAGCTTTTTTTTCAAGTAATTTTTACATTTTCATTCTTTTTCAGTTACTTATAACATAAGGCCAACAGTCATTTGCAGAATGTCATTTATTATTTCACCATGGTTTCTGTAGGTGAGAAAATGACTATTGGCTGTACCAGTTGGTGAGAGTCTTCGCTTGCTAGAGACAGAAACCACCTGAGGCTATGACATACCAAAGAACAACTCTTCATTATTTATATTCTCATGCTGAAAGTCTCTGCCTTTCTACTGCAGACTGCAATGAATGTACTGTCTCTCACTAACAATAACCATGTGCTAGAGTATTTCCAGCTTCTGAGATTTATGTTCACATATCTCTTTGCAACCTTCAAGGTCAGCATCTGTAATGTATCTTTGTGTTCCAGAGATATACAGATGTTGCTTCCTGTTCATACTCCAAACCAAACAGATTGACCCCAAAGTGACTCCAATTCTGGACGACAGCTCTTAAGAGGTGTCTCCCACCATCTATGTCTGAACCATTTACTATTAAATGACTCCATTTATCCTCTAAAATGCTCAGATTTCTGCACAGATTAGCCACAGTCAGGCACCAGTGTCATGGATTGAACACTAGAAGAGAAGAATGCAATTCCTACCATGGAGATTCATTTTGCCATTAACAACACATGTGGCAGAACAAAGTTCAGATTCACATAGTAAAAACCTCCAGGAAAACGGGTAAGTTCTTATGTAGCTGTACTGTTTCTAGTATCTGAGCTAATATAAAGGTGGGTCACATATGTTTTCAGGAACCATAGGGACATTTTTCTCTTGCAGTGCAGAAATACCCCTGTATAACGCATGCCATGACATTTAATTTCTATACCTAGTACCATTTGTGCTTAGACCAGATCATAGCCTACAAACTGTGATTGCCAATGTTTCTTGAGACAGTCCAGACAACAGGGATTGCATTGGAACAGAATATCCTGTAAAAATATCAAGCCCGATTTTCAGCATTGCTAAGTACTTTTAATTCCAGTTGATCTGCGTTGGGACTCCAGGTGCTGGCACATCTGGCACTGATCACAATGACTCTGTTTTAGTATTTCGTATTATTATGCAGCATTTTTTTAAGTCTCCAGATTAAATTCTCTCTTTCTGCATTCTCGTAAGCAAACTGGAATTTGGAGCCCACTTTAATATACTTTAACTTTTTATTTTCCCTGCCTTGGGAATGTGTGTGATTCGTCACATCCTTTCCTTTGGAAATCAAATTCAGCTAATTCATTTGCAGTCTGTAGCTGGTTGTATCTATTAGACACAGTAATACCTTTTTCTAAACCTTTACAAGCTATTCCTCAGTCCTACTGGCCTAATTTTCTAACAGATCAAGAAGTGAAGCCAGGCTATGGATTCAAGTCACCGCACGTTCAGAATCCCACTAAGAGTGCTAGAAAATTCCTCTAGATAATTGTGGAAAGTCAAAATGCCACTTTTTTTTGGGTGGGTTTTTTCCCCCTAATTAGAAACTTATTATTAAAATATTAGTAAACATTTATGTTTACTGGTCTTCAGGACCAGTCAGGATCTGAAGATTATTAACACATAAGAAATTAAAATGGAGCTAAGTGTTTATATACTCACATAACCTCTACTATGGAGTGCCCAGTGATTACAAAGCATTCTCAATCTTAGATGGTAACTACACACAGAGCAGCAATTCAGTCAGAAGAGAGAATAGGGCCTTAGATCATTACAAGAGAAAATTTCGTGCAGGACAGTCATTGCAGAAGAAAGTGCAGGAGCAGAGAATATTTCTCTGTGTACTTTGTACATCCCTTTTATAATTGATTTCAAAAGTGTTTCAGGATTCTCCACATTTTTAAAGTATTTTACCTATTTTTTATGTTTCAGGATATTTTTTTTCTTTCTTATTATTACACTGCATGTAACTCACCACAGATACTAAGCTTTCCTGAGCCTATGTCAGGGCATTTACTGTTTTTGTTGCTGGATGCTTTATGTAACTCAGGAGTCAACTAAGTTTCTTTTATTATTCTTTGCTATGCTTTTCTGTCTAAATCCTGCTTGACTGAAGACATTTTCTTCAAATGTCCTGACACTTTCATACTTAATTACTTTTCTAATATCCCAGGATTATGGGTGGTCCAGGACATAGGCATCAGCAGCTTGTGTTGGACTGAGGGAAGCTGGGCAGCTGCAGGCTCTCAGACTCACTCTTGGAGCAAAGCTGCCAGAGCTTTGTCATGTAGACATTGAGGAAAATCCAAGACATTTTAACAAAAATAGGGAGAGTGTGAGAATAAAACTTGTGACTAAAACTGCTTCTCTAACTCATGGAAGCAGTTCCAGTGAGTCTGCTTTCATAAGACAGATTTTGGTCCTAAGTGCTAATGTTACCATCTCTGTAATAGAAGCTCAGACCTCTTGCATATATTGTAAATAATTTTACAATTATATTTAAAATTTTTTGTAACATTATCTCTGCATTCATGGACACATTCACCATACTCAATTTAAAACCCTATGGTCCCTATTGCAAGGAGTTTAGAGGAGCAAAACGTGGCAAAACAATGAGGGATAGAAGGATAGCAAGGAAAAAAGGGAATTTTCTCAAAGACTTTGAACTATCTTTTTCAAAGAACTCAACATCTTTGTCACTGTATTGTTGCTTTTTTTTTAAAAGAAATGTTGTCTTCAAGTTGCAAATCTTTTGATTTCTAAGATTCTTTTAAGTTTTTTATAATTTTAAGAAACTAATTTCTAGTACTTCAGGAATGACAAAACCAGATGTCCTTCCCACTATCAAAAATGTTATTGAGACTTAAAAAGCATGTGTTGTTTTAAAAAAAATCAATTTTGAATAGAGAAGGAAATATTTTCTGGAGTGTAAAAGGATGAATGCTAAAATAACAGTGAAAAAATTAATGTTTAAAATGTAATTGTGTGGGTTTTTAGTTTAATGTTACATGTTTTCTGAGAGTAAGAGCAATATAGTCAAAGCCCTAATGAGAAAACTACAGAAACTTCATTGTGCCATCAGTTTCTCATATTCTTGAAGTTCACTTCCTTTCCATTGCATATTTGATTTTGTTAATGAATGGTCTTACCTAGCAAGACACTTGAGCACACATGCAACTTAAACATGACATGAATTATTTCCCTTATTCCCTTGTTCTAACTATTGTTCACAATTTTCCCTAGGCATGTTTTATTCATGCAAAATGCACGATGTTCTATGCAATATCAAAATCTGAACATATGCAAGAATTACTTTTATTCAATTTCCAATTTTCAGTTGAGTAGTAGACTCAGGATAGGTTACCCAAACATTAGACTTTTAATGAATTTTTTTATTAGCACTCTATCTTTTAATTGCCGCGAGCCTGTATGGTGCTGTTTGGGGGGGGGGGGGGG
>VZRR01005321.1:744681-838953 GCA_013398015.1 Oreocharis arfaki
GTGATTTGGAGTTTTTTATTAATTTGTTCAATATTTGTTCAATATATTTCACCCAAAGGCAACAAATTTCCTGAATAAAAGACAGATTGCAAAAGGAAAATTCACTTTTTGGGCTTTGTTGGGAAGAGTATGAACCAACAGAAAAGAAAGGCACCAACACTGGGGAAGAACTTCCATTTTGATTGTCAGTCCTACCTGAGACACAAATACATAAGAAAATATGGCTCTACTGTATCTTTTCTCCCCTGTCCTTCCTATGAGTATATATCATCCTTATTGCAGTAAGTTCTGCTCTGCTTTGATGGGCAGAATGGTTCTGCTGTCATTTGAAAAAACAGAAAGGGAAATTCTCTTGGGTATTGCAGATTTAAGTGTCGCCTTCTAAGTTTTAAACACTAAACAGCAAGACAGGAAAAGCAAGAGAGATCAACTGCACAGACTGCTGGAAAGCACATAAGCCTTACAATTGTTCTGTAATCAACACAGCATATGGGTGTTGATTACTGCACATGAAACATGGTGTTCTCTGCTGCATTTTTAAACCAGGCTTAGAAAGCCTAAGTTGAAAGAGATCCTAGTATGACTCCCTCTATATGCTAATAAAATGTATAATATGAAGTCAAAGCATACAAATAGTAGCTTGTTACAGAGCAGACGGATAGATCTCCTTTTATCAAGTAATGTTTTAAGGAAATGCGTTTAATATTTAATGCATTTATTTTATAGGTGCATGAATATACATGCTTAAATTCAGCAAACAGCAAAACCCACAAGTTTTTTCCTAGTATTAGGACTCAGAAGTTAAAAAAATTAAAACGGTCAATTTCTGAGTTAATGTATCTGTCTTGTGGGAGAGAGAAAACTGAAAGCCTTAGCAACGCAGTGTAAGCAAAAAAGCTTGGCTTGTTGCCGAGGTCATGGGTTGTGCTATGTGAAAACTAGAGTAAGAAGGAGCACAGAATTTTAAAAGACTAGCTGTGGCAGGCAAAGAGAAAGAAAACATTTTTGTGTAACACTGTGGGACTAAATTCAAGGCAGCATACATTTCATTCAGATACAGTTTTGTGATATTTTAAATGAGCACATTAAGTGAAGTCTTCTTGGATTTCCTAACCATGTCTATTTAGCTTAATTTTTTTTTTAATACTTTCTGGCCTACAAAAAAGACACAGGCATTCTAATTTTTCTTTCTTTTTCTTTTTTTTTCCCCCCACAAATTCTGCATTAGAGCCAAATAATGAGGTTCTTGGTCAGAATTGTGTTTGGACAGTGACCGAGTGAAGAGTCTCTATGGAAAGTTTTCTCAACAAGGATTCTCTCAGATTTCTGTGTTCAGTGCAGAGTGTTTGTCCCAAAAGTAGAAGAAACAGCATTCACAAGGCAGGACCTGCAAATGTTTAACTTGAGTCCCCTCAGTGCTTTTTTTTTCTGCTTTCCATTTTCAGCAGTTTGACATATTGAAGATACCTCGTTAGTAATTCTTTCACAAGCAATTGTTTTCTAGACCATAGTGGAGAGCAGTGCCTCTGTTGGAGCTGACACTCAGCTCTCGTAGCTTAGCTCCTGAAGAACCTTGTACAAATGGCCTTACACATCCATCACTGGCCCTAAAAGAGAAATATAGGCAATATTTATAATCACTACTTTTCCTACTTCGTACAACTCAATACACAATTTGCATTCAGCAGCAAACATTGTAGCTATGCAAAAATTAATGATGGCATTTTTAAGCTAGACATTTAAACCCCCAAAAGAGTCAGAATAATTAATAGCTCGATTAGAAAGATGCTGCTCTTTGGAATGGCAGAAAAACTGAACATTCTGGAACACAGTCTGTTGGAGATTACGAGAACTTCCATTAGTTCCAGCACTCAGAAATGATCACCATTCCAACAGACAGAACTTGGAAAACAAATTTTAAAATAATCAGAACATGTTTAAACATTTCAGAGTAATAGTTGTACAAATATATTTTTTAATTTAAGGAACTGAAATAAATTTAAGAAAAAATTATCTTCTAGCACAGCAGCAGCAAAAGTAATTTGTGTGCAGTAGCTGTTCTGTACCCTCATGAAGAGTTAACCTGAGTTCTTTCTCAGTGTGTTTCACTTAATCAATTGCATATCTTGCAAATGCCTAACATATAATGTACACAGAGCTTATAAAAATGACTAAGGCAGAAAAGATTTCAGCCAAGTTGAGAGATTTGGAGACCTGACTACAGCTTGGGTGTTTCAATACAGTTCATATCTCTGGTATGTTTAACATTGCTGTACAATTAGCTTTTCAATGCATTCCCAGTATTTCTTCTGTGTTCTGTGATGAATAAAAAAATTAATCCCAGAATTCTGTAAGACAGAATCATATTTTGGCTTGTACAGTTTGTTGCAGCACACAGAATCACTGCAAATCCCAAAGTCCCAGCACTACTAAGAAACTGATAACCTGAACAGGGCCTCATTGTGTGACCACAAGCTACAAAAGAAGCTGGAATTCATAAAGTCACCCTGCAATGATTCAACCACTGTGGCAGTTTTGGTGTTATTTCACAGTGCAGTTTTTTTCATTCAAGAGGACAGATACATTTAAGAAATGTAACTTCAGAAAAAGTAACTTTCATAAAGTCCATAAGGAATTCTGAGCATGGAAATAAAGTCAACTGAATTAAAAAAGGATATATTCTGTAACCACACTGAGCTTGAGGGCTGAAATGGCCACATTATAACTTTTTAAATAATCAAGCCATGAATACACAGCTGATCAACAGGCCATATGCTGCTTTATTAATCATGAGGATACCATTCTTAAACTGGAATAATGTGCCAGGGGGGTGATTGCTGTGTCCATTTTTAGACATGTTTTTACTCACATCTCTTAATTCTAATAATCATGATCTGTTAATTTTCTTTCTTCAGTTTTCACACGTAGTCACTCCCTATAATTTAAGAATTCTGAATTGGTAGGTTTATAATCCCCATTCCCCCATCCCCCTGTACCACTGAGGGGAGGAGGCAGAGAATTCAGGGGTGAAGCTGAGCCCAGGAAGAAGGGAGAGGTGGGGTGAAGGTGTTTTAGATTGGTTTTATTTCTCATTACCCTACTCTGATTTGATTTGAAATAAATTAATTTCTTCCTCCAAGTCAGGTCTGGTTTTCCTGTGATGGTAATTGATGTCTCCCTGCCCGTATTTTGACTCACAAACCTTTTGCTGTGTTTTCTCTATCCTATCCAGCTGAGGTGGTAGAGCAGCTTTGGTGGGTACTTGGAGCTCAGGGTCAACCCACCACACAAGTTTAGATGTATTAAAATCTGTAACTTTGCTAATGCTGAAACATTTGAAAGTGTCTGGAAAAGCAATAAAATAAGTGCAGAGCTCTACAACACCTTTACTAGCGCTTAAAAAAATTTTTGGGATAATTCAGCCATTCTTTAGCAGTAGAAGCAGTAGACACGTGCAAACGCACTCACAGCCCATGATTTGGCTGACAGACTGGAAAACCCAGCCTGCTAAATGTCAAACCAGAAGATGCAGGCAGCTATCCGGCCTGCCCAGCTAAACTACCAACATGATACCGTGGTATTGCTCCAGCACTTTTCAGTGCTCCTACAGGCAATATTATCAGATTTTTATACATCAACAGGCACAAAAAGCGCTTTTGTTACACTTTAAAGCAGAATCCCTAAAATTTCTCAGGGTGTCAGAAACTTTAGGATCAACAGCAATTCCGACTTCTTTTTTATAGGTCTGTTAATTCTGAAATGTTTGTAGGCTTTGCCTCCTCTGTTCTCTCTCACCCTTGACTCCATCACTGTGCCACAAAACAGGGATCAAATGTGCAGCTTTGGAACTCCTTTCATTTGCCTTTTTTTCTACTTATACATGACACACCTTAAGTGGAAAACAGGTTTTCACATAAAATATATTCTTCCTCTATACCATACATTACAATCTTTTCTTGGTAATTGTAAAAAATTGGCAGTTTTATTTACATCTTACATTAGACAGTTATAAAGTATTACTTCAATATTCACAAAATTAAATAATATCCAAGTTTCAAGAGAATTGTGACAACAGAATTGTCTTCAGTTCTCATATTCTTCTTCATAGCCACATTCCAGCACCATAATACGCCATGGCTATTAAGTGATACTACATTTACAGTTAATTTTTTTTGCTTGAACTAGAGTAATAATGAATGGATTTTTGAAAACATGATCCAGAAAAAAAAAACTATATGTATAAAATATTTTTCAAAATATTAAGATAGCTATACTTACATTATAAGAATTTATTTCTAAAACCGAAAGATGTGTTAACAGGACTTGCTAAAAGTGTGATTAACTTTACTACAATCCCTTTGCAATGGTCACAGAAACCTGATGTGATCTAGTACCTTGTGCAGTCTGCCATATTCAGTACAAGAATATGCTTCAATGATGAAATAATTTTAAGTCCAGCTTCTATAATCTTCTGGCAATCAGCCACATGAATGTGCCTGATGTATAGGCAGCATTTACTCATCAACTTGAAACTTAAATCAGTAATTTGGTTATTCCCTGTGGAAATATTTAAGATTCAAGCTACATATCTGACATACATTAAGGGCATGATCCAAATACCCACTGAAATCAGCTGAAAGATTTATTTCAAATTATCTGAATGATTTTTAAAAATTCATTATACTAACAATTATTTGATCATTATAGTAATCTTCAATGCTGACCTTCAAAAGATTACATTGAGCAAGGGCTTTAAAAGGCATGTCTGAAAATTTTGGAGAGTCAAGCAAGACAACAGACATTATCTGTCAGTATTTTTCAACCCGAGCGTTCGAAGAGAAAAGGCAAAATAAAACATTCATATTCTTATGCTGTGATGTAAAAAAAATCACCAAATGTTCTCCATACAAGACCAAAATGTTTCAAATTCAAACAAATAGTTATAATCCATTTAACAGTAACTTCCAGTGAGCAAGAGGCACATAAACCACTGAAATTCTCCATATAATTATTGTGTTTGGGAATAAAAGGAAAAGAAAGAAGTACCTGGAGACATAAATTATGGCAGATACCCAAGACAATGATCTAGTTAACAATCACTTTTACAGAAGCCTGGAAGGGTTTTTTTTGATGGGCAAAATCAGTAGCAGAATGCTGTTCCCATATATTATATTTATTCTAAAACTGAAAAATATGAAAAACTCTCATTAATAAACTAGAAGACCATAATTCAGATATACCAATGAAAAAAGAATGCAAGACAACCAAAATTTTCTGAAAGTGACTGCAAGTGAGCAAGACTTATAAGCATAATTAGACAATAGTTGTAAAAAATTGTTTTGGGGAGAACTTCTCCTTTTAAATTGATTCTTCCTTCTTTAAAGTCATTTGAGAGGATAACTCAGTTCCAGCACTAGAAAGTTTCTGAAAATGTACAGGTTTATTTTCAGTTTCTAACTTATATACATCTGTCTATAAGAGTTAACATTTTGCTGATTAGTAAATCTTGAATCAAATTGCAGCCATTGGCAGTATTTCTGAAGACATCAGCTCAAATTTACACAAGAAATTAAATGTTTATGTCTTAGTAAGCCTAACAAAAACAATATAGGGAAAGCTTGACATCTTTTCAATACAATAACACCTTACCATAGGTACCTAGATGCTCACTAAAACAAGAAATGCATTACTCTCGCTAAAAGAAAAACAGATCCATGGAGGTATACATATTATTCTGAAATTAGAACAACATAATCCAAAAGATCTATTGAAAAAATGTGTCCTCTAACCAAGTAATAGTCAGGTTCAACATCTTCTACAGCTGACACCATCTATGGAAGTAGCAGTGAATGTTACTGTCTCATTATTCTACCTTTGTTTTCCCAACCTTATGATTTATTCACCTATGGTAGATGGTGAAATGCGATTTGAAGCAAGCTCTGAATGTAACGAAATGTCTTTTTCTTTCCAGATCCACAGTAAAATATGTGTTAAATTCAGAGGGGGTACAAGGAAAGGTCCTCTGCAATCACAATAATGTCGAGCTCTTCTATAGAATCTTTCATGCAGGACCACAACAACTACTCTGCATACTATAACAGTGCAATATTCAGTGAAATTACAAATGGACAGATGGATCTGTCAATTCAGTTTATTCCTTTTATCACTCCAGGGAGACAATTCTTTAACTGCTTAAATTCAATAGATGTCAGTTCACTCCTAGGCATACAAAGTGTTTCTTTTGACGTAAAAGTGCTTTGTAAACAACAGTTTCTTTTTAGCTGCTACAGACAAGGTAGATGTGAACATTTCCTCCTGATGAAGTAGTCCCCCCAATATTTGCATGTAGAGATCTCACTATTTTCCAGGGTTTTGAAGTTGTGTAATATAATAGTTGATGGTTGAACTTGGTGATCTTAGAGGTCTTTTCCAACTTTAATGGTTATATGATTCTACACCAGCCCTATGCAACTCAGACTACAGTCCCAGGAATTCATTTGGAAAACATCCACAGAAAGAAGTTGTCTTGCATGTCCTTCTGGGTACCAAATAAGGCCTGTGGAGAGAAGAATCCAAAGAAGGAAAGTTGTATTATAAATATACTGGGAGGGATTCTTGCTGTGCCCCACCTCTCCAGCTGCTGCAGAAACTTGATGTGCTTAGCTGCCTTGACCAAGGGGAGCAGCTGTGTAAGGCACAGACTTTGCTTAGGGTATAAATGATGTCTGACAGTGGACACCGCTAGCAGACAGGAGATCATCCCAGAAAAACAAGCCAGAAACTGAGCAGCAGCTGATCACCCATCACACCTCATTATGGCATCCATGAACCAGGAGATGCTCCCAGTTCTTGCACGTCCAGCCTCCAGCATTTGTAGCATACCTGAGTGGTCCCCACTACTGCTTATCAGTGGAAACTAGAATCAAGCCTGCTTTACTTCCATCTTACATTGAGTGAGGAGATTCACACCTAGGGTTTCTGGCTCTTCTTTCTGCAAATTTAATGCTTGGATTCCTTTTGCACATGAAGTTTTTTTAATGGAGTAACTGACTTTAAGTTATAATCAAGGCAGACTGTCTATTCTTTTCTGGCATAATGCCCCACCTTTTAACTTATGCCCAGGTTGGCTTGCTCTTTATTTTCAGGCTGAGTGGCCTTTTAAACAGACTCTTTGTCAATTGTTCTAAATATTTTGATGTTAAATGTCTTTTCTCTCCTTCTTAGGAGACTGTGGCCCTCTTTGCACGTTTTCCCTTGTGCAGAGGAATGCCAGCATTAGAAGGGAACTGGCTTCATGTCTGTCAAATGTGTTCTTAGACTTAAAGTGTTTGTGCAGATCTCACAGACGGACAGACAGACAGGCAGACAGAATATGGTGTGGCTCATGACACACGCTGGCACTTTTAGCACTGTGGATGCAAATAATCTGGTGTGTTTTGAATTCGGGACAAGTGTGGGATAGTGTTTTTTATACAGTGGATCTGTAACAGCCTGCAAAATGAATGAAAACCCTACCATCAAAATAAACAGAGGAAATACTTTACTGGTAATGCATGGTGATATAAATCCCATCAAGTCTTTTCCTTCTGACAGCTAGCTGTGTTCAAGGTGGGGTCTGATATGGTGCAGCTGTGTTACCCTAGATCAGGCTCCTCCAGGAACAGCTGTACTCTAAGAAACAGCTGAAGAAGAAAAAAGAGGAGAATCCTGTGAGGCTGCAGGGGAGACTGCAGGGAGGGATTATACAGAAAGAACCATCTCGTAACCACAAGCTGGTCAGAGCACGTAGAGCGTGTTGGTGCGTTCCAGGCTCTCACACCACCTCCAACTGAGACGTGTCTGTTGGACAAAAGGACACCGTGACTTTGGGAATGTGGTTGATGTGGGTAACACATCAGTGAGGATCTGCAAATAGTACTGCAGACCTCACCATAAGCATGGATAGGTTGGATTTGCCCACACCAAATGATTGCAAAGCAACCAGGTGCAGTGTAGGGCTACTATGGCAAAGGCAATCAATCATCTTTTCTACTGGTAGTGATCACCAGAAGATAAAATGTCAGTGGGGAAAGATGTGTGCTAGTTCTCAGTACAGAACACAAAATTCAGTTGTCCAGATTGTCGTTTTGTACTCACTATTGGTATATGCAGTGTGGGACAAAATAATCCTGTTGTGTTTCCTGAGCCCAAAACCTTCAGTACATATGAAAGGGAGCAGCTTAAGGGTGAATATCACATAAGCAGCTGCCCGAGGGCGGTACTGGGAAATATATACTTTTTGCTGGTAAAGAAGCACTGATTGTTCTAACATGGCATGACCAAGTCATTCCAGCAACAATTTACCTAACCCTGCAACAGGCCTCTTGCTTGTTGGCTCTCAAGCAGCACAACAGCAGAAAAAACATGAATCCTGGGATCTCTGTATAGCAAAGAGCAACAACAATTCCAAGACACGTCTGAATCACCTCTGGAGACCTCTCCCACTCCCTAATTTCTATACAGATATACTAAGTTAATTTTCTAGGTGCTACCTTATCTTAGATGCCTAAAATAAAGTGAAATTCCCATTCTCTAGAGGAGAGATTGTAGGTAGCAGGTAATCAGATCAATCTCAGCAATCCTGACAGAAATAGCATCCCCTTTTCTGGAATTCAGTAAGGATTGCATAATGTTAAATGCAGTCTAAAGGACTTTAAATCTCTATCTGGAAAAACACTGTTTCCTTAACACATTTGATACCACAAATAGCAGAAATCTAGCGTTTTCTTCTATGCAAGCCAAACCAAATTATACTGAAGCAGTTAATAATAATACCCCTGCACAGATTGTTTTTAATTTCTTTTTCACTTGAACTGGTTTTTAACTTAAAACTGGATAATGGATCTCAGACATCAGGCTGAGAAAGTCCCAGTGTGAAATATGCATTCAGACACAATTAAATAAAATTAATCAACATTAAGATCTTACTGCAATCTTATGTATTTCTCTTATCTTCCTTTATCTAGGACAATAAAATCCTGAATTTCTTTCCTAAGGCCCCTATGGATTCTCTACGAAACTTCAGGCACTCGTGAAGAAAAGGTATAGAAATACGAAATTTTGTGCACATTTTAGTAACACGATTGCTTTCTCAACTCACTTGGAATTTCAATGTTAAATAGATTGTCTCAAGAGTGAACAGCTTGGCCTGAGAATCAATGTTAGGATACATGTGGAGTTAAATATCGTGTTCTTTGCCCCAGATAAGTAAAGTCCCACTTAAACGTCATCTTTCAAACCAGTTTTGAGGGAGAATATTTTGAAGGTTATTGAATCTTAGATCCTACAAAATTCTGCAAAATAGACTTTTCCTGCATGACTCTAAAATCATGCTATAAATGTCTTATTTTTCACATATCAGAAGCGAATGCAAAAATAAATTAGAAATGTAAATAAGGTAAACGTGTAAAATGTAAGTCCTTGTCTGCAGGAATTTTCAGTTTAATATACAAATAACTGACTTGGGTTTTTTTCTTGATTGCATAATAGTACACTACGATCTGAAATGAAAGTACAACAAAAGAAAACATGGAACAAACCACAGCTAAAGATCTGTCCCCACAGATTTAGAAAATAATTGCAGTGAAATGATGAAATGCTTATAAGAATATCAAAGTTCATTTAATTTAATCTTTCTATAGTTTCTTAATTCAGAAGAATAGGAATATACAGAATTTTTATTCAGGTTTTGGCTTTTTTGCTACACATACACTACTTTACAATTCTGTCTTTCTCCCAGAACTGACTGGATTTGTGGAACCCACCCTGCAAGGCAGAACGCTGTCTGCAGCACAGAAGGGATTTTCAAGAAACACTCTTTTGATTCCTGTATCGGCAATACACTGTGAGGACAGAAATTTGAAAATCAACATTTGGAATTGAGGAAGTACTCTCTGGGGCACAAGGTGATGCCTTGAAGTGACTACCTGAAAGCAGGCTACACAAGATTCAGAGAATAAAGCGGGTATTTATTTGAAGGGGCTTCCAAAGGACACCTTGGGAGTCAAAAGCCTCTGAGGGGCTCCACCCAAGATGGACCCTGGGTCACGGGTTTTTCACACTTTTATAAGTTTGGTCCATTTGCATAGCAGGGTTAATTCTCCAATCATAATTTCAAGTAATGATGTAATTACCCCAAGTTTGCTCCCCCTGTCCAGAGGCCCAGTTTACAATGGGACTATCTTTTTTGTATCCTTTGTCAAGAATCATAAAATGAATTGTGACATCCTTTCAGATGTTTGGCACGTTACATTGATGGCTTGACTCCACATGTTATTTTTCTTTTAATTTTCCACTGTCCAAAAAAAAAAGCTTAGATTAACATATTCCTGAATTAGCATTTTTCTAAAAATAAATAACAGAGCATGTGTAACTTATACTATTCTTCAGTTACACAAATTTGTACTCAGGAAATGTAAACAATCATCCTCTTCTTCAATAAATAAAGAACATAGCTCAGATTGGGTCCCCAAGTGATGGCCCCTTTTCTGTTGCTTGATAAGTCCAAAGAAGCCAGAATTTGCCAAAATGAGAATGCTCCCAAAGAAGCTGGAGCAGGGGGAACACAGATGGTGGAAACTGGTGAAGCCTACACGTAGGCTTCTCCGACAGACCCATAAAGCAGATGTCAAGAAACAAAAGGGACAAATTAATTTTTCTCAGTGGCTTGTGTTCTCTGATCCAGCTGTTGTTACCCACAGCAAGTGACAGACTGCTGTAACATATTTTGGGGATGACATGCAATTGCTTTATATCCTTAGGTCTTTCCAGTTTTGTGTCTAATAACACAAAATTTCCCACCTATATTGTTCAGCTTCAGAAGCAGAACAAAGAATCTTTTGCTTTCTAGGTGGGGCTCTGAGACCGTCAGTGGTGTAATAGGGTACCTTTTGAGCAAGACTCAAGAGGATCTCTACATTTTAATGAAAATATGTTGAAACTCATTAATAAAAATATTTACTGGCTGTGCCATATGGATAAAATCTTAATTACCATGACTTTGTGCAAAAACCCCCCTGCCTACAATTTATCCAGTATTATTACCATGTATGAACATAATAGTCAAAGAAAATATTGCCTTGTTTTATAACAATGTACTAGAAAATGTCTGCTTAATTCTCAGTTTTCTGCCTGTGTTTTAACGAGCTAATTAAATGCCTTGGTCCTTAAGTTGCCACTCACACAATCCTTAACGTAATCACCCATTTTACAGAAGACCTTTCTAAATAAACATTTAAATCCAGCAGAAGTAGTGGCAATAGATCTACCCATACAAAAAGAACTGTAATGTTAAAATGAAAGAAAAAAACCAGGAAACATGAAAAAAACCATGAAAAACACACATCCTATAGAATATTTTAAGCATAATTTCAATGTTTATAGTATAACTTCTCTACAGTTTTCCAACTAATTCTGAAATGTTAGCCTTAGAAAAGTTCCCTTTGGTTTAGTTCATCCAGTGAGGGGAAAAAAACTTTTTAAAAATCCTTTATCCAACTATGATGCAATTTGATGGTTTTTTTGGTTCTAAATGTTCACTTAAGTACTTGGTCGTAATCATTTAGCACTGTTCCAAAATCCCAAAATGGAGAAAGCTATGGAATTCCTTTAAGAGCTCTCAAATACACTGGCAAGCAAACCCACTGTCCTCTGGAAGGAGAGGATTGTGGTTTTCCCAGTTTGATGATGAGCACTTCTCCCTGACTACTATTAGATCATGCTTTCTAGAGGCAGATCCCTATGGCTCATGATGACACTTCTAAACAAGCAGGAATGATGTTTTCGGAAAACAGAACCAATTACTGGCATTTTGAAAAAGTTACTCAGAGGTAGGTAGTTCTTAACTTTCCTCTAACCTCAGCCCTCATTTCAAATTTCACACTGTCACTGCACAACAATCTCAGCACGATTCTCACAAACAAGAAACAGACGCTCAGTAAAGAGCAATCAGAACAAGGCTGTTGCCCCATCTGCCTCATCCTTCGTTCTGAAAAGGTTTTGTTATATGCAAAGTCTAACTGTTATATTCCTCAGACTCCATCTCTATCATTTCACGTGTATTTTGTTATATGGAGAATCTTCTCAGTCTGTAAAGAAACTGATGTCTGAGTCTTTACTTAAACATTAGCAGACTTTTATTGTCTTACAATTTGTTATTTCATATTGCTTTTGGAGTATGTTTCAAGATACAGTATATACTTGAAAGTTTCTAAAATAGTACTGCATTCTAAAGCCTTAGTTTTCTTTACAAGTTTAGTAGGATACTAAAATAATCCAAAACATAAGTAATCTTAGATTGCAGCTATAAATACCACTTCAATTTATATATTAAACCAATGTAAAACTGTAACAAAAGTTCACTTTTTAATTATCTTCATTCTCAGGAAGTCAATGGAAAATTTGTTGGTTTTTTTCCAGCACAGAGTGGCTTTTATTTTTTTGATATCTTAGTAAAAACTGCATTTTTAATGCTCCAGATATAAACCTCCAACTAATCATGACATACAATTAGTCTATTTATGGCTACAAAAAGCAAGGCTTGTTCTCATTATGCAGTAAGTACTAGCTGTTTATAGATCTGACAGTTTGCTGGAAGTGATTCAAACCTATAGTGCTGTTATTCCTCAGTAAAACTTAAACAGCTGTAGTCATGTAATTCAAAACCCTGGAAGGCTGCTGCAGTGCTTGCTGAACTTCAGTATACCATGAATGCAGGATGCTGCCAGTCATATAAAGGATCCTCTGCTTCACATTATGAAAGAGAGACGTGAACTACAAACCTGAATGCAACCTGGAATTTCCAAACAGATGATCTTGTGACAGCCTTTTCCAGAGTCCAGGTATGGTAAAACTTTGTGAATTTTCTGCAGTGAGCTAAACTCACTTACTGTTGTTAACTGGGGAAGCTTTTTAAAAAAACCCACAAAAAACAATGGAGAGCAATTTTTTACAAGGGCATGATACAGAATCAAAAGAACATAAAATGCCATAGTTAAAGTTTTCTGAAAAGTACTGTAAAGAAAAGATGTTCAGTATGAAATAGAATTATCTACTTGCTGGAGTTTCAAAGTCCATTTCTTCTGCTGCACTTTTTCCTCTGCTCCTTGCGTTGCAAATTACTGGGGAATAGCACTATCATGCAAGATATTTCACCATATGAAACCAGTAACACTGTAAAGTTATCTCAAGTAGCTGCAAAAGCACACTTTTTAAAACTAATTGGAACTTCTTTGTGCATATTTTGCAAGTACGACTTTTCAGTGTGAGTTTGTTGAACTGCTCAGTGTAAGTTTGTTGAACTGCTTTTGCCATTGATTTTACAAGCACTGCCTGCTGGAAATGAAAACCAGATCTCTATCAAAAGACATTAGAAGCAGAAATGTGTACTTAAAACTTCTCAAGTAATATAATTATTTTAGAAGAGTACTATTAGAAGAATCTGAAAAATTGAAAGAGTTACAAAAGGGAACTATCCAAAAGTGAGTTATGCAATTTAAGATCTTGATCAGTTCCTTAGGAAAATATTTCTTTATACTAAACATGAGTTAAGAGAAAGCAAAATGTGTAAGTGGAAAATGTTAATCAACAGCACTCTGTAAAATCAAGAATCTATACTCTGAAATTACTTAAATTTCCATCAGGTTTATACCACACTGGAAACTATTCATTTGACTGAACTACATTTCTAACTGGAATAAATAACAATTACCACAAGCACCACAAATGAAAGCGTAGAGAAAATCAAAAGCTAGAATTAGGACCTTCTGCTCTGGTAGACATTTAGTTGTAGTCATGCAGTTCTGCAAGTCAGCAAAAGAAGGCATTAAGAAGATGGGAACTCCCACCGAGGAGCTGCCTGCTTAAGCAGTGGCATTCTGACTTTTGGAACTGACTTTATGCTTTCAATATAGAGTGGGGAAACATGCTAACTTGAACACAAATGCAAAGAGAGAGGAAGTGTGAAAAGAATGCCGTTTTAAAGAAATAATACAAAAATATTAAGAAATTAAATATAAGATTACATTTAACAAAAAAAAAGCCAGCAATGTGCATTAGAACCAGATATTAGAATATAAATGTGTTATTTGTGGTGTCTTTTTTTTAAAATGGAAATATTTAATTCATAGTAAGTGCAAAAGTAAAAGTATCCTTCTTCTTAGAAGCCTGAGCTTTTTTGCATTTTAGTATGATATCCCACAGAAATGAGTGGGGAAAAATAAAACTTGGAGAACTATACTTCCAAACACATCTGATAAATATATAATAAATTAAGAGACTGGGGTAAACACTCTGGTAAGTCTGAGTCTTTTCAATGTATATGTTGCTGCAAGGCTGCACAATTTAAGACACAGTTAAGCATTTCTTACTGCATTTTGAAGACTGTGATCAAAACCTTATAATAGTTTTGAAGATAAGCTAATTTCCTTTATTGGTCATATGACCAATTTTTTATGATCTGGGAATTTTAACACATGCTGCCTTCTTCCATTTTTAAAGTGATATCTTCTCTAAAACTCAATGAGCACACAGACTACCAAAAATCCTTGTTTTGTGTTACAGCTAAATTATGCAGGAATTCTGTCATACTGGTTTTTCAATTAATTTTGACATTTGAAATCTCAGGATCATTTTAAAGCAATCTGACAAACTCACCTTCTGACATTTATTCCTGACGGACAGTATTCATGTCTACCATATGAAACAGAAGTTTCCAGAGGGAAATTTTAGCTGATTACCTCTGTTGTGCAATATGGAGGCTAAAATGCTTGTATGGAATAGTATGAGAAAATAAAAAATGACCCCCACACTCCACTAGCTCCTTGTTCCAATAAATGTTGTCTGATACACCACAGCAAACTTCATGTGCAGCATTATGAAATGCAATACTGCCACCTCTAAGCACTTTGTGTTAGTTGCCATAGTACACAGGACCTCTGCTGAGCTAATGCTTTTGGGATTGCCATGTGAAATGTTCATGAAATCTGTCTGCTATCAGATTCTTCACAGGACAGCAACCTTTTGTACATCCCCATAATCTCAGAAACAATGAGCTTTGCTTTTTGTCTAAAAATTGTCAATACAAAGAGTGTAATCTTACGGTTTTAAATCAGAAGTATCATGTGTGACTGGGAAAATTTCGTATTAACAAGGTACAAGGTAACTACAAAAGGTACTTTGTCAGTGGAAAATTTCTCTTTGCTATTTGCTATTTACACATCAAAAAAATGATGTTTCAAACTTCGGCATAAATATATGAGAGTCTAAAAAGACAAAATATCAGTCAACATGAAGAAAACACAGACTATAATAAAAGTAATACTGATGAGGAGATGAATGGTAGGATTGGAGACACTTATGAAAACTTTGCCAAAACAAATGTTAGTTTTATGAGGATATGGCATTTCAGACTAAGAAAAACAAAAGTCAAAATATATTATGCAAACATGTTTCTGAACTTCGTGGGGATGCTGTTGAAAGACATACATTTGTTTTCTTCATAGGAAAGAGAAGCAATGTACAGCTATTCTTCAAGTCCTTATACATCTTTGTGATGGCTGCTATGGTGAACAGCACACCTCTTTTCCTCCATGGCAGCTTTTAATCCAGCAATTCTACCTGCCAGGCAGACTTCGAGTCTCTAGGGGTACCTCCGAAACAGGAATGGCAGACTTTTGTAAGATTGCAAATTCTCTGCCTTCAGCTCACTGGTCTTCCAAATAACAGTTTGGAATATCTCTTTCTTTTGCAGTAGCCACACAAGGCCTTGGCTCACGCAGTGCACCTATCCACAATCCTCTCTTTCAAAAATAAATTTTTAAGAACATGTCTAACTTCCAAACTTCTTGCACCATCATGAGGAACTGAATATGCACAAGAAATTTTTGGATAGAATTTTCTTTTAAAAGTCTCTATAAAACTGTGCAATACATAAGGGAATCTAGCATATATTTTCGAATATACTAAAAAGATAAAAGAACTTCTATCTAAGTGAAATGCATGGGGCATTTATTTCATTTTGTAGAGCAGACAGAATTCTGCAAATCAGTCAAAAAATAGTATTTCTATTACATGTGCCTCTAAGTTTCCTTCAGGATTAAAAAAACCACACTTTCATATTTCTGTTTAATTTTACCTTGTCAATAGTCATAGAGTTCCATTAGTAGTATCTCTACACAACAGTTTTAAATAGATTTAAATAGGCTGAATAACAAAAAAAATCCAGAAGTATATTAAAAATATATCTGTATGTAACAAGGGAAAAAACATGAGTAAGTATGTTTAAATCATCCTAATATTTTCTGTACATCTCAGCCATTTTCTTTGGAAAGTAGAATACTGAGAGACAGAATGCTGCTGTTGCTCACTTGAAATATGGTCATTTTATCATTTTAAAGACTACATACACTATACAGTCCTACAGAGCACAAGGGACTTTTCGCATGATTGGAGGTTAGTATGTGTTTACACATTTTGCTAAACCAAGATTACAGTTAGCCAATCCTGGTATCTAAACCACTGGTGAATTTTCTCCATGAACTTTGGTACATTTCTCTAACTGGTAAAATAATTTAATACAATATAATTTACACAATGTTTCCTGTTTCGTTCTACCTTCTAGGTGGAACATTAAATTTGAGTAATTATTAGGCTTCCACTTTTTATTGACCTGCAGAACAAATATTACTGATATTGTTCCATTCTTATATAATGGGAGCAAATCTCCTAGTATGATGAATGTTTCACAATAAATGTCAATATAATACAAAGGCAAAAAGTCAGTACTTGTTCATGAAAATGTAGTAGTTGAGTCTGTGTCTTTTTCCATGTTGTGGTCACCTTTTCCCTATTTCACTTACCAGGCAAAACGACCATCCAGATAACTGGAAATCCAATACCAACCAACTCTAAAGAGGAAAGTTCGTGCTTTTGAAATATATTCTTGCAACAAAGGATTTGAGAGAGGAGATATCATTAAAAGAGGTATGTAGATGGAAGATAACCATAACCTGGAAAGGAGTGAAGGCACAGGGAGTGGTGAGAAAGCTGGTGGGATAGTGATGAGGAAAGCCTCTGAAACCTTCCATACAAAAGCAGTATGAAGGGTTCTATCTCAAGTGTCTGAACACAAATACTTGTAGCTTGGTAATCAACCAGCAGGGACCAAAGTCCATGCACAGGCACAGAGTTGTGATCTCACTGGGACTCCAGAGATGCAAAGGGATAGCACACACAGCTGAAGGGGTGCAATGAAAGGTTCCAGAATATTTAGGAATGACAGCACAAAAAGGTGAGGATGGGCTGCACTCTATGCAAAGTCAGGCCTGAATGCATGGAGCTTTGCTCTGAAATGGGTGACAAGTCAATCAAGAGCTTATTTGTAATGATTATAAGGTAGATCTATGAGCATTACATCGTGGTGGGTATCTGCTGCAGCCTGCTTGATCAGCTTGATCAAGAAGAGATGGTGGATGAAACCTTTGGGCAGCTGAAGGACGCCTTACTCTTGCCTATCCTGGTTACTCATGAGAGACTTCAGCCACTCATATCTGCTGCCAGAAAATACAGCTGGGCATGAGCAATCCAGGAGACTTCTAGAGTATGTTGAAGACAATTTCTTGTCCAGCTGACTGACAAGCAGTCTAGGGAATGTGCTCTTCAACACGTCAAGGAATGTGAACTTGACTGAATGTGAGCTTGAATGAACTTGAGTGGCTTTGGTTACTGCAGCCGTGAAAATGAGAAGTTCAAAATCCAGTCAGAAGAAAATTGGACAAACTGTAGATGAAAAAACCCTGAACATGTTAGCAGATTTTGACTAGTTTGGGGATCTGTTTAACAGGATCTCATGGTAGACAGCCCCAGAGGGCAAAGAAGCCCAGGAAAACTGGTTAATCTTCAAGGACAAGCCACTCAATTACTTTTTTGCCTCAGGTTTTACAGCTGAGGCTTATCCGAAGGCTTCCCAGGTGCCTGGCTGGAGCTCATGAGCAGAGTCTGTGAGGGTGAAGTAATACCCATTGTAGAAGAAGTTAATGTCAGGGAGCACCTGAGGAAATGGGATGAGACAGGGTGCATCCAAGAGGAAGAAAGCTGTCTCTTGTCATTGAGAGGCTTCACTCATTTTTGAAAGCTCATGACAGTCAGAGGACCTTCCTAATGACTGGAAGATAAGAAATATCACATCCATTTTCAGGAAATGGAAGAAGATCCAAGAAACTACAGGCCAGTCAGCTCCATCTCAGTCCCTGGGAAGGTTATGTAGCAAATCCTCTGTGAAGTCCTGTCCAAGTACACAAAGGATGAAAAACTGACAGCAAACAGCCAGCAGGAGTTTATCAAGGGCAAAGCATTCCTCACTAATTTGATAGTTTTCTATGATAAAATTACTACATCTATTGATAAGGGGAGAAAAACAGCCCTTGCACCACTAACTTGACCACCCTAAATAATTTTTGTTTGAAGTTCTTTAACTGTATTTTACCTATGACAATTTTGTGTGTAAATATTGGTATTTCTGGGCTAGAACATTGGATGAACACTTGACTACAAAGTGACTACAAATTATACCAAATTATTTTTTTACATACTTAACATTAGAAATTGCCCATAAATGGATGAATCTATTAAGATACATAATTTCTGAACAAAATATTAATGTAATTTTTTTATTTATTATAAGAAAAATTTGCATATAACATTGCCTTTTCTAAGAAATTATTAATTAAAGTAAAGTCAAACATTGTTTTTCAATCAAGGAAGAGGGATGAAAAAACATTAAAGAAAATTAATGGAAGCAAGATAAAACTAAAAATGTTAATCTGAAAAAAATGGACAAATACACAATGGTGATTGCATTCTTAGACATCTTTCAAATTAAACCTCTTCAAAATACTAAGAAATTTAGTGAGACACTTTTAGAGCCCAAGCGGGCTACTGAAGGAATAAAGGAAGTTGTAAACAATACAGGATTAAAATGTATTGTTGTTGACAACTCCAAGCTTACAATAACAACAAAACCCCCCTCCCAGACTGGTGAAGTTTTGAACCCTGTTTATCAAATTTAATTGAAATTGAATATATAATTTTGCCCTAGTAGTGTAGAAAACCAATGACAACTTCATTGATTGTCTCTGAATCCTACTAAACTCCATTTCCAAAGTAATTAAGAATACAAGTCTCTACTTTTTTTTATCAGGAAGATCTGTGACCCAAAGAACTATAGCACTTGAAAAAATCTTTCCTCTTGGTATAAATTAGAATTCATACAAAAAATTTGTAGGTCTTATATTTAATCCCTGGCATTCACAGATATTTAACTCCTGCAAATTTTTTAATTCACCTAAAAAACCCCAAAGCCAAACAACAAACTCCAAACCCAAAACAAAACAAAAAAACCCCAACCAAATTCAAAAACCTATCATATTAAAGGTGAGCAGTTTAAATTATCAGTGTATGACATAAATGTAAGAATTCCTCATACAGGTTCAGTCCATCTGGGCCAATATCCTGCACCCATGGTCACAGCAGATGACTGAGATGAAAGCACAAAACCCCCAAAATTGGGGTAAACAGTCCTGAGAAAATGAAGAAGCCCACTCTTGAGCACAAACTACAACTGGGAGTTTGATGGGCACTGGATGGCTTTCCCCAGTCTCACTCTGTATGTGTTCAAGAACAAGAAGTTCAGAAGAAGTTGGAAAAGACCAGCTTCAAACTCCTCGTTCAAGCTCAACTTCCAAGATTAGCTTAACTACTAAAAGGTCCAGCCTGATGCTGTTTTCCTGAACACATGAGAATCTCCTAACAAAGATCAGTGAGAAATTGGTCTATATAGTTTCCCATGTTTAATCAAAATAAAAAACAGTAGACCAGAGTCAGTAAAAACTAACAAACAAAAAGAGATAGGACCTTAAATTTTCAAAGTATTTGTGAAGTTCCAAGCAGTGTGATGATTGAGTACCTGCCTGCATATTATATGCAAGCCTCCAAGAAAATGCCAATCTCATCTGTTCTAATCTTTTACTTTTCTTCCAACACAGGGATCCCACACACCCCAGCTGTGCCTCCTCAGATCTGTACCACACTGATTTTGACTATCCAAAAATTCCAACTGTTCCAGCTGTCAGAGAAAATAACTGGGGCCAGCTGAATGTCAGGATGCATGTAGTTACTATTATATTACTGCTTCTTCTTTGTAATGCATCTGACTGTAGGAGGACAAGGAATAGGAGTCTGAGGAACAATGAAAGGGAAAACATCTTGAGGAGAACATCTAGCACTGTTAAGCGCAATGCCCGGGGCCTAACATGTGATATTTACACTTACCTTCATGAGAAATACCTAGATTGCCAGGAAAGAAAATTGGTTTTTGTGGCACCTGATTGGCCAGAGGATACAAAACATATGCTGCTAGCAAGAAACAGGATTCGTAAGCTGAAGAATAGTATGTTCTCCAAGTATAAAGTACTGAAAACGCTGGATTTACAACAAAATGACATATCAAAAATTGAAAGTGAAGCTTTTTATGGTTTGGATAAACTTACCACACTCTTACTTCAGCATAACCAAATCAAGATTTTATCTGAGGAGATTTTTATTTATACGCCCAGTCTAAACTACCTACGTCTCTATGATAATCCCTGGCATTGCAGCTGTGAACTAGAAACTCTTGTTATAATGCTACAGGTTCCAACAAACAGGAATTTGGGAAATTATGCCAAATGTGTGCACCCAGTAGAATTGAAAAATCAAAAGCTAAAGCAGATAAAAGCTGATCAGCTGTGTAGTGAAGAGGACAGGCAGGACCCCAAAAACATAAAACGAGAGAAGCCTGAACCTGTCAAACCAGAATTTGATTCGTCTTTGTGCCATATGTATGTGTTTCCTGTGCCAACTCTGAACTGCAAAAGAAAAGGTTTGTATCTGTCTTTATAACTGGATTAACGATTTTAATATTCTATTTATTCAATCCTTACTACATTTATTCACGTATTATTTACTGCAAATGAATGTAGCACTGATACTCGCTTTACTTAAACTGATACTGTTAATTGTTTTTCTCTTGTAACTACCAGCAGTAAGTAGGAATACTTTCTGCTTTTACCTCTGCTCTGCAGCTCAAATTCCAGAGATATTCTTTAGTGCTCTACCGTAAGTATCTAACAGAAATCAATAGGAATAAAAACTAAGCATATTACATAAGTTACCAGTCTGATTGTACAACTATAAACATACTAATCAGTCAAATTACAGCTGTGCTGAAACTGTTGAACTGGTAGAGAAAAGCAGAGAGTGTCTTTTCTTCCATCCACTGTACAAACACAAAGATAGCAATAACTTTGAGAGAAGTGAGCTGTGAAGCAGAACTGGAGCAGCCAGCTGTGTTTCCAATGCCCAAAGGAACCTGATTGCAAAGGAAAGCCTTTGCATTTTCACATTTGCTGGGCAAGAGTTCCTCTAATAAGGGAAGAAATTGTATGTTTGTATTCATGAAGAAATACCTCCTCTGTGTTCTTCCTCCCAGCACCCAGCAAACAATCCAAAGCTGAAGGGACTTCAAGAAACGTTTTTCAGACACTTGGATCCATTCCATCCCTAAATCTTTCTCAGGCCCCTAAGAGCCACAGTTAAGCCTTAAGGGTAAACCAGATGGGGCATATATAAACAACAATAGTGCACATTTATTTGTGCTTTATATTTCCCGTATTTTATCCTCGATGAAACAAAGCAAACAACAAAACAATTCAGAAGGGAATCATTCTTTAACATAACAATTCTGAAATAAGAAGCATTGCTTGAAGCAGCCAACATTGTGAGTGAGACCTTTTCCCAATTTTTGTGGAGTTTAGCCTGCAATACCAGATCACAACAGTATGTTTTGTTCAGCTGAACTTCTGTTTGCTTTAAGAGTAACTTGATTTTATATGAAAACCTGTGTGCCCTTACTCTTGGACCTTTATGACAGAGACAAGCTCAGAATTCAGTATAAGGAGATAATATCTAAATATTAAGGATTAATGATTTCAGTATTTGATTACATAGTTTATCTACTATGCATGTCATAAAAATGACCTGTGTTCTTTACTTTTTTCCACCATGTTAAATTCCTTTCTTTTCCCTCTGGCTCAATTTTCTCTTTCTTTTACCACGCAACTACTCCATCTTTTTTATTAATTATTTATGCTGCTTTACCTGCTAACATCTATTATTTTTAAATATTCACCTATCTTACATTTCCTTGTAGATAGGATCTTAATTATTAGATTATAGATTATGATTTTTATTATCCCTCATTGGATCTTAATTATATCACTATTACTTTATGTCTCCAGTAAACTGTTATTGAACAAAACCCAGCCATAAATTATAATCCTAATATAAGCAAAGGCTAACTTTACAGCTCTCCCCACTTAGTGGTATCAAATTGATGAGCTGAATACACAAATATACTCAAAAACTTCCGGCATGAAAAATGTTACTTTTTTTCTCTAAGTTCATAGAAACATTCAATGTGGTCTGATCTTTGTGGGAGTTTCAAAGGAGTTCACGGTATTTAAAAATATGGTTTATTGTCTTTAACATCAGTAATGGAGGAACAAGGTTATTTCAACCTCTACACAAGCATACTAGAGAGCACAGGGACTCCCTCCTTCAGGTCAAGAACTAGGTGTATCAAACCAGAACTTCCTGCATGCCTAGCATGAACACATTGAGCAGGTTTCAATATTTTTTTGGAAGCACCAGATCTACTGTGCATATGTTCGACAGCTGGATGCAGATATCCCATTGATATTCTGTATTTCTGAACATATGGTAATCTTTGATGAAAGCATTGTACTTACTGTCTTTGTATATGAATATTGCACAGCAGATGCACAATTTCACTGGAATTTTCATCAGAAATAGGAGCGTAATGCACACAAAATCCAGGGAAAACACAAACATTGCTCTAAATCAGTGTGGACAAGAATTCAGCATAGAAAAAAAGTGCATCAGTTGCCAAACCAGTAAGATGACATGAAAAGCTGCAATCCATTATTCCTTTACAATGGAGGGAATGGAATGACAAGCACTCTACCACTACTGAGTATGTCTAAAGAGGTATGACAACAGATGAGGAGCCTTCAGTTAATGTCATAAAGGTCATGAAAGAAACATCTTAAAAATACATTTATCCATGTGTATGTTCTCTTTTTTTGGAAAAATGTACTTATATCTCATCAGACCAGTGATATACCAGACCTTGTGGTACCCCAGAATGAAATACACTATCCCCTTGATTCTGTTTTACAAAAAAAAAAACCCAACAAAAAACTCCAAAACCACCAAAAAACAAACAAAAAAAAAACCACCAAAAAAAATGGGAAGCAAAAGCAGTTTGTTTGCTTTTCTGCAAAGAACTTGTATTTGCAAGGACAGTTGAAAAAAAATCTGCTTTCTAGTACTGCCAAACTCTCCAAGTCTCTAAATTCAAGCATTATTTCCATTCATTTGGTAATAAATAGGCACTGAAACTTTGACATCTGCAGAAGCAGGAAGCAATCCAACGACAGCAGGCTGGAGTAGTTACAATATTTACGTTTTTCTACTACCAAAGCTCTGCTCATAATCAGATACAAGGCAAGAAGACTCTGATACGTTTTTTTAGTCTCAAAATTCCCTGATTCATTAGACATCTTCAGAACTTCAGAAGTACAATGACCACACAGATTCCAGCTTTTATTAAGAAACTACTTGCTTTCATTCAAAGACAGTCAAATAAGAGATACCGCTCATTTTCTTGGAATGACAGTGCAGGATTAGAACACTCATTGAACAAATATAACCCTGGAGATTAGGTTTATTAACATTACCCTGAGAGGGTTCAAACCACAGTCTGCACTTCTCAAGCGTGGTCGCCTACTACTGGAGTAGGAGCTGTTCTTCCTGGAGCTCTTTTGCAAGGAACGCTGTAAGGATACGAACACTGGTGACTGAGAGGTCCTTGGCTACTTTGGAAATGCCAGTGACAAAAGTAGGAGAGAGAAGTAGACAGAACACCACTCTGCTGCCTGGATGGTTTTTTATACAGTTACTCTGGTTTCTTTTCTTTACACAATCAAGCCCTCCACACACATTTTTTATTAATATAGTATCTTTACTACTTACCTACCCCTGTGCAAATGAATAGTCTAGTTCTACTAAAATACAAAACACTGAAAGAGGTGTTTACTATAAGCACTAATGAAGAGAACAATTTCCACATGAAATGTAAAGGTACAAGTAAAGCAATAATGAAATTCAGAAGTTGAAAAAACATGGCGGCATTAGTAGAGGGGATAAAAGGGAAAGAAAACAAGAAACAATGCTAGACTGACAATACTCTGTCTGGCATGCAACGGTGATACCTAAACAGTGAGAATAATCTAAAGCTGATACAAGTTATGTCTTTTTCATTTTCTAAGATTTAAAGAAAGTTCCAGGTAACATACCTCCAGATATAGCTAAACTTGATTTGTCCAACAACAAAATTAGACAGCTACGAGCCAAGGAGTTTGAAGATGTCAGTGAACTGAAGACATTAAATCTAAACAGTAATGGAATAGCATACATTGATCCTGGTAAGAGTAATTTTAAATATTCATTAAAAATAATTTCTCTTTTATTAATTATAAACTTTGATACTGTCTCTATCAGATACAAATGGGGTGGAGGAGAGAAGTATTTAAAAATCTAGAAGTTGGTGCAAATTTCACGTTTTGTACCATACAAGTCATAAAGGTTTGCACTGAAATATATTCATAATGAAAATCAATAGAGAAAGACACATTTCAGCTGCCCTTTCTCAATACTAAACTAACCAAGCACAAAATCTAATTCTGGAACGTGAAGGCTAACAGTTCTCCAAAATGCTAAGTAGCTGAATGATTTTTAAATATCTTCACCACACCTAAGAAAACGTCATATAATGAGGCTACTTTTGAGTTGTATTGGATGATAAAATAACAGACAAATCAAAAGGATTTAAACTCCTTTTGGTTAAAAATCACTACATATAATTGCTTTGAAGTTATATTTTATTAGAACTCAAGTGCCCTTATTGGCAATTTGCTTATAGCCTATGTGTATTTGGGTTTTAATTATAAAAGCAGACATAAACTGGGGGAAGAGAGAGGGAAAGTGTATCAAGCAAAAAGAGCCTTATCTAGTACCATCTTGGCAATTAAACAGCATCAGAAAGCAGTAATATCAGTGAAACGGTACTTAAGAAGTTTAACATTACACAGTTGATTTATTTAAAATAAGAATTCTGCCATAAAACGAAATAGTATCCTTGCAAAAAGTAGGAACTGCTCTCTGAAATGTAACTCACAAGCATTATTATGCAGCTCCATGTTTACTCCATTCCAAATCTTAAAATATTAATTTAAAGGTTCTATAGATGCACACAAATACCTACACACATACAAAAACTTCTGGCCCTGCACATTGTCTAATAATCAGTTTCCATATTCCTGCTTCTGTACCATGACAGTAACAGTAGGATTCAATGAGCAAATCAGGCACTCATCCACCTCCACTGTCTCTACTCTACACTCAGGCAGACTCATGAAGTGTTTTATAGCTTTACCAGCAGTACAACTCTCCTAATATTTCTCACTTCTGAAGGCACATGCCGTACTTCAAAGTTCAATGTTTGAGAAGTCCTTTTGTAGCCTTTAGACAAAAAGAAAAAAAAAGCAATAACAGTATAATTATAAAAATGTTTTTCCTGTTGTAGATATGCATATTTTTCCTGTCATAGATATGAATTTTTTTTTCTAAAAATGTTTTTTTTTTTTTAAGTTATCTTTATAAGGTACCAATAACTATTTTTCTATCAACAAGCTGCTTTTTCAGGCCTCAATAACTTGGAGGAGCTGGATCTATCAAACAACAGCTTGCAGAATTTTGAATATGGAGTACTGGAAGATCTTTACTTTCTGAAAATACTGTGGCTGAGAGACAATCCTTGGAGATGCGACTACAACATTCATTATCTTTTCTACTGGCTGAAGCATCACTACAATGTTCACTACAATGGCCTAGAATGCAAAATGCCTGAGGAATACAAAGGATGGTCTGTTGGAAAATATGTTCGAAGTTACTATGAGGAATGCCCAAAAGACAAGCTTCCTATTTATCCAGAAACTTTTGATTTGGACAAAGATGATGAGGAATGGGAACGACACAAAGAGCAAACAGTTCAAACAGCAAAGAAGCATGGTGTAATTGTCACCGTGATAGGCTAATAAGGGAACTCTTTTCCTTAGTATATTTAAACATTTGATACTTTGAAAAAGAAAAACATGCTGTTTACATTTTTTCTAATTATACTGTTGGGTGGACTATCTGCCTACAAAGATGTCTGTTTATTGCAGACAATAACTACAGAATGACATTAGTTCTACAGCATCCTTCATCTAGCAATTGTTTTTGACAATTTGTTCTGGACACTTTCATGAAATATTTTGGCAAATATTTGAAACTATACAGTAGAAATCAATAGACACAAATGTACATAATATGGTGGGGAGGAGCTGTCTTATGTATGAACACAGCTTATGTGTTCACACAGAAATAGCTGTGGGATTGCGACGAAGACACATTTTTCTTGACTGTATTTACAGTTCTTTGTATCTATCAGTTTCCTGAAATATTCCCAGAAAACATTTCTAAGATTTTTGTATTGGCTTCCTGTTGTTTTATTGTAGACCAAAAAAACAAACTTAAGACTAACCTTAAATACAATTCTAGAAAAAGAGGAATGGCAGTTGTTATACTAACTAGGATTCAAACACAGAAGGTGGGTTCTACTTGCTGATTTACCAGTGTTCCTGCTCGGTCTTGAATGAGTAACTCAGCCTCGGCCTCTTCCATACCTGATCTGCCTTAAAACAATAAGTAGCCCAAGGTCTATGTGACCCAATATCCAGCTCCACATGCTCATAATTGCCTTGTTTTGTTTTTGAGGTAGGCAGAGCCGAAATCTTTCTAGAAAGAATTTTAGGTTGTTGTATCAGTTTGACACAGATTGCATGCCATCACTTCTAGGTGACGAGGATCATGTGAAGGATGCTGTGGTCTGCATCCAGTACATCAGTGCCCTCACAAACTGAAGGTAAGTATGCTTTTGAGAGCTCAGAAGTGTGGGACATTCTCTAAGTTTACTCTTCTCTCAGCTCGTTCATAAAATGCACATTACAGTACCTCCTGATCAAACAACTATGTGTTTGATATGTGAATATGTGAATATGCATTAAAACCTGTGATCATCCTAATATTACAGTAACAGAACAATACAAATGCCTCAGCTAAGTAGACGATATCTCTAAAGATAAAATTCCTTGCTACATAATATACTTAGATCACAGAAAGAAAGGCATAAGTGCAGGGTAGAAGTTCAGGGCCAAACCTTTACATTTCTCTTGGCTATCATGGAATAAGTTCTAGAAAACTCAAGGGAGAAAGTTTCCTCCTTTAAATATCTGGAGATAATTATGTTGTTTGTGCATTCCTCTGATGCTTTAACCACCAGCCCCAAAGGCCACACATTTTGTTTTACAAGTGCAAGACAAAGCACTCAGTGCTTTGGTGCTAACATGAAATGAAAGAAGATAAAGGAAAAAAATAGGAGATATTAAGAGTGGTAGGAATTCCAAAGAATCTCAAAGCAAACACAGCCCATTAATAATTCCATTCCTTCACGTCCTCCATTATTCATGTGCTTTGCTGACAAACTGGATAATTTAGCCATTTCTTCCACAATATCCTTCAAAAACTATAGCAAAAATATAACGGTATCTGACTCATCTCTGTTCCTGGAAATATCTTGAGCATTATCTTAACTATTAAAGGTTAATCCTGATAAGATAGAACAGAGAGGAAAATCCCATTTGCCAGTAACATTCACTAAACACAGCATATTCTGGAAACTTAAAAGTGCTGAAAGTAAATTTAAAAAGTCTGTCACAAATTGTAGCCAGTATTAAGCAAAGCTGTCCTCCTCCACTCAAATTCTGGAGGATTATTTCAATACAGAACCACTGGGTATGATTGAAAACGACAGGCAATGAAACTGCAGCAGAACATCTGTTATTGGCAGCACACCCAATGGTGAAAATCTGAGTAGAAAAAAATGCATTATAAACCATGTTATGTTACTTTCTGCAAAGGGTCAGTGTTAGGAAAAAAATATTAGCTTAAGGCAGGCTAAGTCTGGGTAGAAAAGATAATCCAGGAGAAGAATACAAAACAAAATCTGTGTGAGAGGTCTCTGATCCCTCTGGTCAGCAAAAAGTACCATCTGGAAAAGCAGTGGGATAAGACTGAGGACCACAAGCAGCGGCCTAATTGCTCTCATTCGAAGGCCCTGGGATTCCCAAACGGATCACGAATGTACCTCTTAGGACCAAGGCTAAAACCTGTGATACACAGTGATAAATAGGATGATTGTTCAGCAGCAGAGATAAGGGAAGGGTGTGATCATTCAGGGTTTCAAACAGTGGCACCAGAAAGTGCTGCACCTGCTGAAGGTTCAACAGGGATAATGAGCTGAACATTCTGCCTGTGTTTAACAGCACAAGATGTTTGGCCATAGCTATTAAGTGAAATCTGTAAGTGAGGGAGAGACATATTAACAAAGAAAATGGTTTAACAACTACCCTCCAAATAAAGGTCAAGGTCTATGTGACCTTGTAAAATCAGTGTCAGCACAGAAGCTCCATGAAAGAAACACTTGTGCAATAAAATCAAATTAAATCCAGTACTTAAGAGCATTAAGTACTGATTAGACATCTGGAATCAACAAATGAAAAGACTTCTAGCAGTGAAGAATGGTCTGAAGTTTTGAATGCTGAAATTGTCCTTGATACTATTTTCCTTAGATGGCCTTTCGAGCTTTCAAAGAGTAGCTGGAAATTCTATTCTTTTAACTATAATGCACTATAATTGTATTCCTTAATAATAACTGCTTAAAGTTATTGCATATTTCATTTTTTTCAATGATACTAGAGAATTGTTTCAAAACAGACACAGAAATAGTCAAGTGGTGGTTTAGTTTCGTATAATCAAAAAAAAAAAAAAAGGGTCTTTGCCTGGGGGAAACTCTTGTTGAAAAACTAGCTGAAATACACTAGGGTATTCTGTATGTTGGCATTTGCAGGCTCTCCCACCGAGGATGAGGCAGAATAGACAGTAATTGCAACTGCAAATAATGTAAGAACACAACAGTAGAAATAGAAGGTTGGGGCAAGGATAATATAGGTTACATGATCTCCTTACAGTGACTAGTAGCAAATTCTTTGAGAAAAGACTGTATGAACAGAAAAAGCATACAGGAGTTATGAAGGTAGTGCAGAAGGAGGCAGCACAACGAAAAAGACAATAATATCTGAAAAACATACATGGGGGAAATGACTAACAATTGATAAAACTCCAGCATTACAGGGCTAACTGCTATTTCTCTGAGCTTCTCAAAAATGTACTGTAAAGTACACCCTCCATCAAACACCACAGCCACAAAACACAGTTTAATGTTTACATCTCTATGTTTCTGTACTATTTAATCAAAAAGGTTCCAGAAGAACTTTCACGTCTAAAAGAAAATTATGGGCCTTCTTCTTCTTTTATAAGCTCTTTAAGTCTCTTCTTTCAGTAACTTCTCTCTTGATTCCCCTTCTTTCTCTGTCCATAGCCAGGAAATAATTGCATGATACAATTGCATGCAGACAACTGCCTTCCTGACATGCAGTGCATGTCCTAGGAGTACTGCCTTAAGGGATGAACTACACTGCTCTACAGAGGCAGTGCCCCTCTCTCTACACAGCCACATGAAACACAGAAAAGATTATTTTGTGCCATGTTTTCCATGACAGAATACAGGAAAAATGGATATGTCTGTCAATACTATGGCCACTACTGGAAATAAAACACTTCAAAAGCTTCTAGGGAAATTTTAGCTCCTGCACTATGAATATGAATGGCAGCATTTAACGGCAGTTCCCAGCCACACATGGAAGACAAATGATTCTCCAAGACCACTGAGTAGGCGGAGGAACACCACAAACAGCTGAGCCATAACCCATGCATCTCGTACACTCATTTTCTCTGGCACAGTAACACACTGATTTGCCAAAGACAGTCTGAGCTGGAATCATATTAACATTCACATGCAGACATTAGGCAAAGACTACTATTTCATAAGTGCACCACAGGCCAAAGTTAGAGTACATAAACCCAATTTTTTAAAAATTGAAGATAATTAATTTATCAAAAAAACCCACAAACATTTAACCAGCTGAATAGACCTAACCCACAGTTAATATAATTGCTGTTTTAACATTAACAATAAAAGCATGTTGCCAAAATCTGCGTAATCTTGGATTTATTTGGAAAGATGAGGTCAGAATCGTAGCTCGGGTAAGTTCAAATGGAAAGTTCATCACATCTGTAGCCTATAATTGAACAGACAGTTCAACTCAGCTTGCTATCTGAAAAAATGTCAAAGGAAAAGAATCTCAAAATTATTTTCAACCTCTAAAAGAAGTTAGAAAAATAGGTTTGCAGCAACATTAAACCATCCACAAGAGTTCAAAAGAATGGCACAAATAGGCTATATGATACATATCAGTGAGTTTCAACATAAACCCACATATAGTTAATTTAAATATCAATAGCACACTGATTTAAATACGTTTCATGCTTAAAAAGAAATGCTGTGTATCTTCAAAGCTAGAAGAAACAGCATTATAAATCAATGTTTTCTAAAAGCTCCTGTAGACTGTCATATATGATTCATCACAACTAGTTTAAAATTGCAGAGTAGATGTAAATAGACATAATGTTCTATTTCGAGCCTACAGAAAACATTAATCATCAACAAAAATGGAAAATGCAAAGTTCATAGAGACACATTGAATTTAGTGTCTTTGATATATAAGATAAATGCAAATGGATGGCAATCAACAAACTGATATTCCAGCTGATACAATCAACACTAGATATGACTGTTAAATAACATGACAGAAAAGGCAGTTTGTACACAAGATGTAATTCTATCACAACTGTTCTTTACATATTTTTAGCTCTAAACACAAGAAATGATGATTTTTTTATGATGATTTTAGTTTTGTACTCAAATACATAAGGAAAACAAAATCATAGAAGAATTTAACATTTCTAAGTACAACGCCCCTAAAGGAGGTGACGTGGCTGTGTATGATTTATTTTGGCTTGCTTTCTTTATTAGCTGCCAAAGTTCATTATGATACTGGACTAAATTCTGTCACTAAAGAATTTGCATGCTGGTATCATTGAGAATGTTATTTCGTCCTGTGATATAAAAGCCAAAACCATGACCAAAATACTTTTTATTCTTGGCCAGTTGTTCTTTTCCATCACCAATCTAGAAAGTAAATTGTTTTCACTCATATTTACACAGTCATTTTCTAAAACAAAAGAAATCACTCCAAAATTGTTATAGGCAGCATCAACAATTTCAATCATGTATTATCTTATTAAATAAAAAATGCATTATAGCCTCAAAACATCAGAATACCCTTTTTTTTTGAAAATAAAAACACTTTCCTTTTCTTATTATGCATTTGAATTCAACTGAAGTGTAGGCTAGAAAAGAGTCAATCAGTAACATTCTCCTGCTTCAGAAATGCTGTGCCAGGAATCAAAAACGTTTCCTGGGATCTTGCCTAGTTATAGCAGAGGAGGTTTTTTTCTCATGAAAACACTTCCAAGATGTTTTCAGACTCTTCATGATAAAACAGATGAGTAACAGTTGGGATGTAGGTGATTCCTAACAAATCAAGTACACTTTCACACTAACACTAAACCTCTCACACGGATCATAAAGGCTTTTAGTTTTCCTGCCCACTTCTCTGCTTAGTGGAGCATACAACCATACTGAGAAATACTGACCTGAAATTATTGCAAAACACTGTCACAAAGGGAATTAGCCTCCAAACACTCAGTCACATGTACTTCCACGCATAGAATCGGGAAGAACTAAGATGCTTTTTTANACAAATCAAGTACACTTTCACACTAACACTAAACCTCTCACACGGATCATAAAGGCTTTTAGTTTTCCTGCCCACTTCTCTGCTTAATGGAGCATATAACCATATTGAGAAATATATTACTGACCTGAAATTATTGCAAAACACTGTCACAAAGGGAATTAGCCTCCAAACACTCAGTCACATGTACTTCCACGCATAGAATCGGGAAGAACTAAGATGCTTTTTTATGTCCAGAAGGACCCTGATCTGGCAGTAAATTCAAATACCAATTATCTGTGAACACCATATTAATATCTTGGACCACAATTAGTTTTGGGGGGCTTTTTGATTGCTTTGTAGTTGTTGTTGTTGCCATTGTTGTTTTTCGGTTTTGTTGGGATTCTTTGTCAGTGAGCCCCTTGTTGGAGGCCAGTAACTAGCAGTTTAGTCTAGGGGTCAGTACTGGGTCGAGCCATGTTTAGCATCTTCACTAATGACCTGGACAATGAGACAGAGCGTACTCTCAGCAAGTGTGCAGATGACACCGAACTGGGAGCAGTGTCTGATGCACCAGAGGGTCATGCTGCCATCCAGTGAGACCTTGACAGCCTGGAGAAAGGGGCTGACAGGAACCCTGTGAAGCTCTATAAGTGCAAAATCCAGCATCCGGGGAGGGACAACTCAAGGCACCGGTACATGTTGGGGGCAGCCAACCTTGAAAACAGGCTGTCAGAAAAGGACCTGGAGGTAAACATCAGGTTGAACCCGAGCCTGTGATGTGCCCTTGTCACAAGGAGGATGGGTGGCATCCTGGGCTGCATTAGGAGGAGTGTTGCCAAGAGATCCAGAGAGGTGATCTTTCCCCTCAGCACTAGAGGAGCCACAGCTGGAGTACTGTGTCCAGTTCTGGGCTTTTCAGTACATGAGAGACACGGACACATTGGAGAGAATCCAGCAATGGGCAAAAAGATGACTAAGGATTGGAGCATATTCCCTGTAAGTGCAGGCTGAGAGCTGTGACCGTTCATTTGGAGAAGGCTCAGGGGGCTCCTAGTAAGGTATACAAACACATGATGGGTGCAGGGGCAAAGATGGAGTCAGGCTCTTTCAGTGGTACCCAGTGACAGAGGAGACAAAAGGCAACAGACACACCCTGAAACACAGGAGGTGCCGTCTGAACACCAGTGAACACTTTTATACCATGGGGGTGACTGAGCACAGGTGGCCCAGGGAGATTGTGGAGTCTCTGTCCTTGAGAGATATTTATTCAAAAGCTATCTGGATGGTTCTGGGCAACCAGCTCCAGGTGGCCTTGCTTAAGCTGGAGGTTGGACCAGGTAACTCCAAGGATGCCTGCCAATCTCAAACAGCCTGTGATTCTGTGATAATTATCTCAGTGGAGTTGGATTCTGTCATTCTGTATATCTAAACACATTTGCATTCCAAACTTTTTCATTATATTATGGCATTTCACACACAATATAAACCATTCTATGGCATTATAGCAATGTTCAGTCGTATGGGTATCGTTGGGCCTGGAGAGTTGAATGAAGGAAGGACAGATGAATTTGCAGTAATTTTACTCATATTCACATTTCTTCATTACAGCTGAACATACAGAGGAGAATATAGGTGACAAAATGGGACATCAGCGAAGCATAGAATGAAGATCAGTTTAAAGAGAGAATTACAATTAAGAAGAAAAAGAGGTAGTACTTACTGATACTTTAAAGGCCAATGAAAAGAACAGCAGCCCCAAAGATTCAAACATAACACGCATGGATGTCACTTCTGCATGATATTTACTACATGTTTACATTCTAAACTGTCCCATACCCATAACCATTTGCAGTACTGAATTACTATGTCATATGCTGAAATATCTGATATGTAACACTTAAAATGTGTGATTCTAACTATGAAGAAGAAACCAGAAAGGAACATAGTTAATAACACCCCTCATCACTTTTCCTAAAGCAAATTTTATATAAGAAAAGCTTTATGCTTGTAATGTAATTTCTTTTATAACTGCACAATAATACACTGATGCAACAGTTTAAACTTGATATGGTAATTGGCTGATAGCAAAAATACAAAAACACTTTCTAATTTTATCCCATATGCTGTCACTGAAGAGAATTTTTTCTTACACATTTCCAAAGAACTTTGCATTTAAGATATGTACGATAATAGCAAGATGTCAGCCTGAAAACACAGCAAAGATGCCACTGGGGTTTAGAGAAGAATATGTCCACATCAGCTACACAACTCTCCATAGGCTATAATTTCATTAGCTAGAGAGGGAAAAACCAGGTAGGAAAATTGCTGATAATGTGTCTCTTCCCACTAGCATTTAATTGCATAGGTAATACATTCAGGTAATTTGCCTGCTCCTCAAAGTATGCCGCTGTTCAACAAGCTGTCTCCGTTCATTGCATGTAAACCTTTCTAAAACAACTTTAAAAAATCAGGTTTTCTGGCTTTATGTTCTTATTATAGAAAATTTGGAAATTGCTACAGCCATGATCATTTTAAAGATATTTTGGGGATTCAGAATGCAGTTGCAGTTTACAAAGACTTTTTAAGGTCCAGAAATGTGTAGGCCCTTTTCAATAGCAAATTGTTCTTGTACATCTCTTCAAAGACCTGCATCCATGAAAAATATAGTTGGCTCCATTATGGGCTTCTCTAACCAGAAATCTGTTTAGTTTAGACATGTGGATCATTTCCTTAACTTCAAACTCCACCTAATTTAAAACTCAGTGTCAAGACCACAGCAGCCACCTTTAAAACACAGCAATCATTTTCTGTTGATAACTCAACATCAGGGTACTCTGGTACCACTGACCTTTTTTAGGAAACTGTAATTTACAAAGCAAATGGTTTCCATATGGCCCTGAGAACAGATCATGTCCAGCCATAAGTATGAACTGACTATTTTTTTTTTCTGCACAGGAGCAGAACAGAAAGCTGCAACAAATGATAGTGTGCTAATAATGATATTTACTAAATACACTGTAATTTTGAAATGATCCACCACCAAACATCATCTACAGTGCCAGAGACAATAAAGTCTGCTAATCATAAGTTCCAGAACTTTGAAAAGTCCAGGCATGCTTTATTTTTCCAAGACTGTGAATGCTCAGAGCAAACACAGATTTGGTCTGGAGGAGACAACACCCAGTAACAACCTCCTGTTGAAGAAGACTGTATCTACATACTGGATCCACCAAAAAGAGAACATTAGGATTCACAGAGGGAGAGAAAGGAAGAGAGAAAGAGCTCTGCCTTTCTGCAGCAAATGGTTAGGCACTCAGCTAGAGAAAACCTCTGCTCTGTCTTCTAAACCAAAGAGCTCTTTCTGCATTTCCCACACTGAATAAAATAGTGACAGATCAAGAAAAAGAAATCGGGTGATAGCCAAACAGATTTGGAATTCTCTGGATCAAGAGAGCTGCAATTTTTAAAATACAAAATGGAAGCAATTCAGCAGGCTTCCAGCTTTTCTGTAAAAAATTTTGTTCCCTCTGCACTTTACACATAAATAAAGCCATTATTTTGTAGCTTGCCCCAAAGTTCCACAGCCCTAGCTCCCAGCACACATCCCAGGGCATGCTGAATTACACCAGAAATGTATGTGACTTAGTTGCACCCAAAATGTCTACAAAAGTGTATACAATATAAAAGTACACAAAAAATTACTTAGTCATATGCATTCTAATCTAATTATGGAAGACAAACCAATCAGTGCAACTGCTATTAAGAATGTACAGAATTCGAGACTGCAAGATTATTATTCCCTAAGAATGCCCTGATACATTCCACAAACAGGACATCTTTAGCCAGCCCAGTCAGACTAGTATTTTAAGTATTTTAAGAGATCAGTTTGTCTTCTGACTTTCTTAGTTTGATTTTATCTCCATCCTCACCTCTCATCATGCATTCCATCTAATTGAAGCCAACATGTCTGTGATCCCTCCTGTTTTATCCCTATCACTGCACTCTTCACCTGCCAGAAAAGTATCCCAACTCTTTCCACCTCTTACCTCTGACATACGCTCCATTGCCCTAACACCTCTCAACCAGCATCACTGCTCAGTCTTGAGCGAAGAGTACCAGCACCATCTGTCCTAGCAAAGAATACAGGACCTGTCTCTCCAGGCACTCACAGCATTAAGTTGCCACTGCTCAACCAGTGGATGGAATCCTGCAAAAAGACAGCTGGATAAATGGCTGGACCAAGAACATTTAATTTATACAGCATAACTTCCTATTATATATTTTGCATTTTTTGTCTTATGCAGAGCAGCTACCTAGACTTACATGTCTTTTTTACCTTGTTAGGCTACACCCACATGTTCCACTTCTGCACAATAACTCTAATTTGGAAATCATAATGGACTTATCCTAGAGCCATCTTCCACTGGCTTTTTCCTCATCCCTTTTCAGCAAATTATATTTTATCCATCCTCTGAACTGTAAAACAGAATGAGTAATTTAATACAGTTTCTGACCTGAAGTAAAATCCATAAAACTCTGCAATTTGCTGTAACATACAAAGCAGTCAAGGTCAACAATACAAACTTCTAAACAGAACTGATGTTTATTATGTATAATTTAAATAAAGTACACATCGATAACATTTTTCAGTAGCAATTCATTCACTCATTTTAATAAAATTTCTACTTGTTCGTAATTTTTAGAAGTACCAAGCAATAAAAATTTGCTTACTTCCACTGCCATAGAGTCCTGCTGCTGTCATCTGTACTTTATTAAAGTACAGATCTGTATTTATGGGAGGACATTTGAGTGTTTATAGAAAATAATTTAAAAGTGCTAGATACATGCATTTACTTAAGCGGTATTCATATTTCCTTGGCAATACAAAAAACCCCAATGCAACAGAATGCAAATTCAATTTATATCTTACCAATTTCAACCTTTGGTAAAAGTCTCATTTTCCTTCCAGGCTAAGCAATAAGAAATAATTAGATTCAGAACAAAAATGTATTTCAAATGAGTCATATATCGCTGATATATTAAAATACACTATCTCTCTGTATGTGACTTGCTGAATGAATTAGACTTTCCGTATCTACTTTCATTTGCCAAAATCTCCCTCGTTTCATATAAAATTTAAAAAAAAACCCAACACATATATGTGGGAGAAGTTATAAATGGAACATGCCACTGTTTCAGTCCAACTTGAGTGATAATTAAACAAAACTCTTAGCTGAGACAATCTTAAAAAGGCTGTACTGAAGAAAAGATGAATAATATTCCATGCCCCTATTGTATAAGCCAATAAGATTAAAAAACCAAAAAGATGATGGGTTTGGGTTTGTTGGGGTTTTTTTGCAAGAAGGGCTACTGTATTAGGAAAATACTTGTAGTAGAAAGGATTATGAAGTACTGGAATAAACTGCCTGTTGAGATTTGTGTGTCTTCAGCACTTGTGATTTTTAAAATGACTAAAAACACCCTGGACAAATGTGCACCACGATTAACCACAGCACAGCTTGAAAATCTTCACCTCCTTTCCAGTTCTGTGATTCATAGTAAGAATTTACACCAGTGTTCCTAACAGAGTTTTACCTCCTATATAATAAGAACTGTATGCTTTTCAAAACAGAATAGCCCACCTTACCGAATTCTACATGGAGGTCATCAAATTTTATACACATAACAAAGAAATCGGTGGACATGTTTATTTGTTGTGATTATCATATTTTAAAACACATCTATGTATAATACCCATTTTTCAAAGAAAAATTTGGATTACATAAAGTATGATCTTCCTAATTCCAAGCAAAGAAAACCTAAGAAAGAGCATAAGAGAACACAGATTGTTTACTTTCAGATCTAAATGGAAATTGTCCTTTTATTTCTGGGTATAACAGCATGTTCCTCACAAACAGAGCTGATTAAAGTATAGAAACGTCAGGTCTGGAACAGGCAGAAACTCAGAACTGGATAGTTTCTCTCTTTATGTTGTTGTGTTAAAACAAAAGCCTTTTCCTCCCACAAAGGAACAACATAAATATTGCTTTGGTAAAAAATTGTTCCTATTATGTTCCTGAGGTATGTGTAAAATACATATAATTACCTTAAATAAAGCTTCATTAAGTTTCTGCTGTAAAAATCCCATTCTCTGGCACATAATTCTTCAGTCTTCTAAAAAAATAATTTATGGCAGTACACAAAGTAGTGCTGTTTTATAAATGGTTTTAGTCACACAAAAAAATTAAATCTTCTCTTTTCCATGTTGATTGTTGCAAATTAAAGGATCTAATTTAAAGTGACGAACATTGAAATATAATTTTCTGTGTATAGTTAGAAGTACTTCACTACCAAATGACACTTCTGTTTTTACACAGAGAAGTTAAAGCAAAAGTAAAATTAGCATACAAACCAGAACTAGTTTGTGTGCTTGAAGGAAAGCTCAAAAACTGAAATTCAGGCTTTCATCCCTCACATCCATTCTTTTATTGATCAGCTGTATTCAGCTATTTAATATACTAAATTCTTTAGTCACTCTTTGCAAAAATTGTTTCAAGACTTACTGTTATGTCAGTCATTTACCATACGATTCTATCTGGTTTTTATTAAACCTGTCTGAACTTCTACAAAACCCAAGCTGTGTAAGACTATGGGCTAAGAATACCACAGCGAAAGAAAATACAATCCTTTGAAAGTACAAATAGCAATTGGCCTCAGAAAATACTGGGGATTATCTCACATATTGCTGTTACTCCTAAGAAAATCTATGAGAGGATTTGACTGCAATGAGTTCGTATATGTATGCATGTACTGTATAAGTCAACCATGCCACTTTTGGACTGATCTGAATACTAACTGAACAGTTAATAAAAGAGGAAACAGCTGAAATGCAGGTGTTATGGACTCAGGACAGATGTACTTGCAGAAGATAATATTCAGTACAGTTACAAAGAGGTAATTAAAAGAAAAATCCAGTCACTCTGCATGCCAACCTACAGACTCGATTGTTTAGTGAGTGGATCCAAAGATTAAGGATTTATTATTCACATTCTACCGAAAATTTCAACCAGAAAATTGCACAGAAAATTAAAGAAAGAAATATTACATTATTTTCTAAAATTCCAGTGTAAATAAAACTAAATCCTTAATTTTTAAAATCTCATGCTGGGCTGTCTTCATTTAAAAGGGTGAGAGAACACACAGAGAACAGAAAACATGAGAAATACCTCACTTAACGATGCAGTGCTTGAGGGCCACATCCCTGGTTTATATAAGTAAATATACTGTGGACAGCAATGAAGTTAAAACAAATAACATCACCTCAGTTTTGATTACCACAAAAGTAAGGGTTTAATATATCAACTAAACAAAGAGGAGCATTAAGTGGAGGTTATATTCATTAAATATTCTGTAGACAAAAAAACCCACAAACAAACAAAACAAAACCCCAACAAACCTATAGATATAAAAATAAAATATTTTCTATGCTTTTAGAGATATTGCTTACTGTATTTGCTAATCGTATGCCATTAATATTTGCAAAAAACCAATGTTGCCATTTAAGTTGCAGTCTACACAGTAGATGCTGTATCATTAGCATGTTTTAGAAGTCCAAGCGCAATATTACAAACCACATAGCACATACACAGAGAGAATAACTTAGTATGTATCATCAGAAAGCATCTAATCCCTTCCCATTATTTCTCTCAGCTTTTCTTCTAAAAATGTGAGTGGATCTTCTGGATGAGCAATAAACACACCACAAAGCAGCACCCGCAAGAAGAAACTGCAAATTAACTCCTTATATTAACAGCAAAATAGCATCTAGTTACGAAGCTGTTAAAATAAACAACAGTTTACCAGAATCTTTTAAAGGACTGAAAAATAGAGGCATTTCTTTTTATCACTTCCCTTTCATTCAATTTTTAAAGGTAATATTGCATGTATCAGGATATTTCCATTGCTAGACTTCTAAGTACTGCATTTAGGATAGTAAAATATGTGGCATTTCTTTAGCAATTCCTACTAAGAATTTCATTGCTTTTAACGTGCATTTTAAAAAAAGAATATATATAAGATCGGATAATTTTATTTACTTAATGAGAAATGGAATTTAAAACAAGTTTAATATCGTGAGGTAAAGAGTATGTTGAATGGGAAGCCGGGCAAAAATTGATCCTGTAACAAATACTGAAAACAAAATGCAGCTTAAAAAATATTTGCTTTTCAGGATTTTTTTATCATACAATTTTACATCATCTTTTAGTAACAATGCACAATAACCAATGAACCATTTTTCTCATTTGTCCTTTAGCTACCTTCAGCTAAAGGACAAGGATCATTTACTTTTGGATTTTGAGCTCGCATACAGCAAGAACATTCAAAGTTTATAAAAGTATATGGGCAAATTGCAGTTATTTAAGTGAATATGTAATGGAAACTAGAAAAAATTTCTTTTGCCTGGTCAAAATGTCAAAACGTAGCATGCAATACTACTTTCCTTTCAAGACATGGCTTCTTGCTGTTATTAAATTAGTGCGGAGCTTGTGCTTGAATCCTTCTCAGGAAGCATGGTGGGAGGACAAAGTAAAAGAGGAAGGCTCTAAATCAAACTCATGCTGTGGATAAAGAGCAAAAGCCATGCATGACATAGGGGCAAGAAAAGGCACCCTGTCAAGTGGGCCCTCCCCCTGCAGAGGCGGAGAGCAGGGCAGGCAGGTAGAGGGAGCAGCTCGGGAGGCCTTCCACATTCTAATCAGAATACTGTGTAGAAAGAGAATCAGACAATGTAAAATGGGAGGGATCTCTGAAGACAAACAAACAGAAGTTGTTGGGATGCCGCATTACTGGAAGTGTTCAAAGTCAGGCTAGACAGGATTTTAAGCAGGCTGATCAAATGAAAGAAAGGTGTCCCTGCCCACAGTAGGGTGGTTACACCAAATGTTCTTTGAAGGCTCCTTCCAGCCCAAACTGTTCTGTATTTCCATGAATCTAAGTCAAGACCAATATGAAAAGGTGAAGACAAAATGAAAGGCCATTGTCTTCACTTTAGACATCTGAATACTAACAACACTAAAATCAACACACCAATTCCAACCTTAGCATCTTTTCAATCTTCTTAACAGAAATGTAATTTGCAAGGTATGGCTGACGGTTGACTATGTTAAAAAAATATAAATGCATCACTTATCATTGTAATTCACGACATGCAATATCTTAAATAATAAACAGCTAAACGGCTTTTATCACAATTTTTCTTATGGACAGATTCCCAAAGCCATTCCCAACATGGTCAGCTACTCCCTCTGCTGGATTAAGCCAGTATGTGACTGCCATACCTTATTTCAAGTATGGTTTGCCTCCCTCCCCCCCGCCTTTTTCAAACAGACAACTTCTCCTTTGAGTGTTCTGAAAGTTCTCCAACACAAGAAATCCAATCTATCCAGTGATATACTAGAATGCAACGCCCCTGTCTAACATTTGAGAATGTTACTTACTTAAATAAGGAAGGAATTGTAACACCTGGTCTTGCAATCCTCATTCAAGCACTCTTCAGTGATGCTTGGACTAGGTGTAAAACTGGAAACAATTATGTCAATTATGCCAAGCAATTAGATCTGTACAAGTCTGGCTATTTCTATTAGACTTCTACAGGTCTCTCAGCAATCTGAAAGCATCCATCACCAGTGTTTTCACTCATTCTTCTTAAAACCACTTTAGACATTTACCCTTCATGGTAAAATTAATCTGGGTCACAGAGCAGAAAAATCTTAGGCCAGCTCTTCACCCATATTCAATTCTAGCATTTTAAGAATACAGCTACTAATTACAGTGAAGTTGTCACACATGAGTGTTTGCAGGATTAGAGTTTGCCTGACTTTCAATGAATACTGTTTAAAAGCAAATCTGGATGAGAACAGACAGAAATCAGACAGGAAGGAAATTCTCAGATGCAGCAGAGAATCCTAAATTATTAGGACAAGATTACTTGGACTCCAACTGTTTTGGACCATGTCCAAACCATAACCTCATAACAAAAAAACTTAAGCAAATGGCCATTTTAGAACTCTATATCTCTAATTTTGAGACAATGTGTATAAATGTTCAAAGGTCTCATCTTAGCTTTGATGTTCCTTAATAAAAGGACCAGTATAATCCCATTTATCTTCACAGCAAGCATACTGTAACTTCATAAAGAAATTAAAATATAACAAAATTAAATAAGAAATATGGCTAGATATCAGCAAACAACAACCTCTAAGAAACAAGAAAAAAGAGGATAAAAAGATCTTACACAGGGTAATTTTTAATTGGTTCTTTTTAAAACAATCGTCTTTTAATCTTATCCTTAATTCCTTAATTTTTAGTTCATTAACTTAATGCCACTGCTGCTATAATGCTGTTATAGCTATAATGCTATAACTTTTGCTTGGAAATCTAGACATGAGCTGTTTTTTAAGTGCTGAATCATTAAATACGCCTCACGCAGGTACATTTTATATTTTGTTTTTCTGTGCTCAGAAAGCAAAGAATGATCTAGAGACAGACTCCCGGGAGAAGTACTCGGTCTACATGGCAGCACTGCTCTCTAATTATTCTAATTGGCTCAAGATTTCTTTATTAGTATTTCCATGGAAATCTTGGCTGTAATAGCTGATTGCAAACGGGATCTATTTTGGTAGCTTAAATATATCAGGATATCTCTTAAACTTGCATTTATGCATTGTGCCTTTTTTTGCTCGAAGGAAACTGAAAAACAGCTGCTGCAGATTTGGTAACAAGCAGAGGTGAACGTGACAAACAGGAAGGAAACTACAGAAACATAGAGAATCACCTTACTCTAAGGGCAAACCCACCAACCCTGTTTCCCCCACAGACCTTCACGCAGTGCCAGTTTTACTCTCTGATATTGTATGGAAGTGTACTCCTCCGCCAACAAGAATATCCAATCCACCAGTATCTAAAGCATGATCCAGTGTCATCTTTACGACTGACAGGCCATTAGAAAACGTGAATTGCACCCACTGCACCCATGAAGAAGGAATTACCCGGCTGGAATATAGAGGTGCTTCTGTAATTAGCACTGAATAACTTAAACGTATCAAGGAAAGAGCCAGTGCATTTCACCGGGTTCGCCTTCATTTCAACCCTCATTTCAACATAGATTATATAGCAAAATTGCTTTGTTCTATCACGTTTCCGTTCTTAAAGTTTTCATAAACCATTTGAAGCATGCTCATTGACAGAACGAGCAGAACAAAATCATGCTCCAGGCGAGCAGAGAGCAGTGTGAGGGGTGTGAGATGCCCCGGCCAGCGCTGAGGGGCACAACGAGCCGGGACCAGGGCTCTGCTGAGGGGCGAGGGGGACCCTTCGTGGGGAGGGCGGCGGACGGCTCCCCGCCACAGATGTTACCGGGGCAGTTTGTGGTCCCACCGGCTGCAATGGGACCAGGCTGCCGACCACCTGGACACCCAGCGGGTGGCGGAGGGCCAGGGACGGCGTAGACGACTGTCCTCCACTCTCGGGATGTCCCCCACTGCCCGCCAGGGGCTGCCATGGCGCAGGACCTCCCTTCCCGTCAGCGGGCCGCCTCCCCGAGCGGGAAGCCTGTTTCGGAAAGCGCTGCGGGGCGAGGCCGGCCCGGGAGCGCGGGTGATTCCTTCCTGTAAAACAGAAACTGCATCGCATCGTCAACACGCAGCGGCGGGGCCTCTCCCACGCCCCGCACACGGAGTTGTGGGCTCGGCATCACTGCGGCATCGAGGGAGCAGCCCCCGGGCCCGGCGCCGGAGGAAAGGGCTGAGCCGCGGCCGAGCCGCGCCGGATGGGACGGTGGCTTCCGCGGGCGACGCAGCCGCGGCCGGGGCGATGTGGGAGCCTCGGGGCGCGGCAGTGAGGGCGGCGGCGGCGGCCCTGGTGCTCGGGGCCGGGGTCGGCGCCTGCTACTGCCTGTGGCGGCTGTCGGCGGGCGGGCGGNGCTCCGCGGGACCCGGGGGGTTCCCAGCCCGCGGCCCTGCAGCGTGGCTCGCAGCAGGAAGGCGGGTCTGTGCCCTGCGAGAGGCGGTGCCACACTCCTGCGTACCGGCCCTCCACAGCCATGCGGCGGTTTGGAGCACTCTGGAGAGAGGTTTATTTTTAGAAAAGCCTAGTTTGTTTTTTTTTTTTTTGAGTCCCCCAAAGCGTACGTCCGATCAGTGTGTTTACTTATGTTATTGCAGTTATTTGTGTTCCCCCTATAATTCAAAGCTAAACTAAGTGTTTAGACGAGGATGAAAAATGATTTTGTTTTTGAAGTGAGACCTTGGATTATCATAATTAGCTTTGACCTCCTTTTTTCTTTCTTTTTTTTTTTTTTACCTCCGAGCAATACTATGGTGTTTGCCTGGTGTGATGTTGGCAGTAAAGCTGTGGAATTTAAAGAACTGGTTAGCTTCTCAGAAGTCATCTCGAGTCAGCTATGACTAGTCCAGCAGTCATAGATTGGATCCCACGGCTCTTCAGCTGGCTAAATAGTTCTGCCTCCAACCTGGCTGAAAATGGCCTTTGATGGCATTTGTTGCCCTTTTATAAAGGCCAGGTACTCCATCACATCATCCTGACTCAGGAGCAGCCTTCCTCTGTTGAGTGATGCCATGATCAGCAGTTGTCCCCTAACATTGTGGCTGTTACTTTGTCAAAGGACCTCAGGGTACTAGCAAAGTGTCATTCTGGAAGTAGAAGTCTATAAACTGGAAGTTTTGTTCCATACAGTGCCCAGACATTTCCACATTTCATTTCAGGGACACAAAAAAAAAAACCCCAAACCATGTTTGGTGAGTATTCCTAATAATTTTGAAGAGGAAATTTGCTATTGGTTAACCACGAAGTAACACACCTCAATCTACAACTGTGTTCCTTTTATTCTCCACTTTGAGAAGAGGTAATTAGAGGACTCTGAAAAAGAATGGGAAAGTTAGTGTTGTAAAACACAGTCTTCTTACCATGACATGATGGTTGGGCACAAACTTAGAACAGTATGTCCTACAACTGAGAGCTAAATTTCACCTTTGTAAGAAACATTAAGTAGCAACAAAGTGAAATGTCACAAATGTCTTGTGGGACCACAACTTGGAATTTCTGCTGGCCCTTCTAAACATTGACAGACAGCAGTCCTCCAGTGTCAACCCATACCATGGATGTGGATGATCTACAGAAACTTATTCATTTGCTTCAGGCCACAGATGATCCATTAATTCAAGAGCAAGCTTTAATCACTCTCAGCAACAGTGCTGCCTTCTCTGTAAATCAAGTGAGTATTGTTCTGTAGAAAACAACAATGTCCAATGCGAGCCAGTCTGGCAGAGGAGAGCTGCTGTTTTGCTAAAGAGTGACACAGGACTGAAAGCCAGGATAGCTTGTGCTCTAAAATCCGTTTAATGTCTTAATTTCTGCTGGCCCAAATAATTATAATTCACCAGTTTCACAGAATTTATCAAATCATAATGTTTGGACCACTTAAAGTCCGTACAGAGTCCTGTACTTGAAAAGTGCTGTAAATATACCTTTTGTTGCTTAAAATTATGGAATGAAAGAGTTGAACTGGAGGTTAAATACTTTCTGGTTCAGATCTAAAATTTAGTGAGATAAACTGTTTTTTTAATCCCTCACAAAGTTGTGTGCTGTTTGCACATTAGCAATTTTACAACTATCCAGGCATCGTATCTCCAAGTCATTTGGACATAGAATGCAGAAAAACTCTGAGCTGGATGCAGATTTTCATGCCTTTTTAACAGTTTAACCTCCAACGTCCCACCATTTTTATTTTTTCCTTTCTGTTACTTATGACAGCTGTCTATTCTGGCTTGTCAAAACTGCTTTCTTAATATAAATCTCATAGAACAGAATGGAACTGGAACCCAAAGTCCATTGGTCCATTTTTAATTGTTTTGAAAACAGTATTTTTTTTTCAAAGACAGTTACCGTCTAAGTGAGAAAGATTAAAACAGTAATAAAACCAAGTGTAATGGAAAAAGTTTCAGAACCTCTACTATAATAATATGAAGCTGCATCTTGAAATTCTGTCCTCTTCAGTCAGGGCTTTTAGGTACTGTGATCTGGCTCAGCTGTTCTATAAGCTCATTATGCACAAATTTCCTTTTATTCTTTATAATGTAAAATGCTTTAAGCATGCTTTGCAGACCATATTTTAAAAGCAAAGGTGGTGGGCCATTGTCAAATAACAGCAACTAATACTTTGTTCCTAAGCAGGACCCTTCTTAGTTTCAGTGGAAGCAATAAAGCAGTATCTGCTAACACTCCCTGTAAACAAAGCAGTCAATTCTTGAATTCTTCATTCACATATTTCATTTTTGTTAAAATGGGGACTTTGAGGGAATGCTTCAGCATTTAAATTGAATTTTTAAAAATCTTACTAAATATCTTCTATATTTCAGGATATAATCCGGAATTTGGATGGTCTTTCTGTTATTGGAGGGATGCTCTCCAACTGCGTTCCCAAAGTTAAAGAAAAAGCACTAAATGCACTTAATAATTTGAGTATGAATATTAAAAATCAGGAAGAGATACAGGTAAGTTTCTTAATGGGAAAAATCAAAGTAACCAAGGCAAAGAGATAGTACAAGATCTTCAGCATATTTGTTAAATATAACCCAGGATGCCAAAATACTTTAATGATAGACATACAAGTCAGCAGATCTGGATGATTGAAAGGATAACTTAAAAATGCATTGCTTCACTGGCACTTACTTTTAAGATAAAAGACAGGAACCTATGCAGTTTGTATTCAGATTCACAAATTACTGTAAACAGAAATTGTGCTGCTAAGATTATAGCAAAATTATGTGAGGTAAGATGATTTCCAAATGTGCCTAAAACATCAACAGTGGCTGTTTAATAGAATGGATTGCAGACTAAACTTGCCAGGACTCCTTAGGTGAGGGAGAAGAAAAGAGTAATTGAGCCCCTGGGTTTGTATGAGACCAATTTTTCAAGTGATACTTCCATCTTAAAAGAGTAGTGTGTATAAATTATAACAAGTTCCACTGGTAAATACAGTAAATGCTATGGATATGAAAGGATTAAGCATCAAGAAAAAACTCCAAACTATCTGATTAATCAATAGATGAGGAAATGTCCAAACGGTGAGCTGAGGCAGATTTGAAGACTTTTACTAGTTTGTTTCAGTAGCTTGATAAAAAGGTAGTGTGACTGTATGTGGTAGTTTGTAGCACCTTTAGCAATGGGCCATTTTTATTAAGTAGTGCTTGCCAATATTTGTATAGGTGTATATAAGTAGAAAGTAACTCCTTTGGTAAGAGCAAAATAATTTTCTCAGTTAGGACTCCAAGATTTATTGTGTACTGTCATCCAGAAGAAAAATTGGTAAAAATAGTTGTTAATGGCAGTTGTCATTGCTGTTCCTACAGAGTGCTCCAGTAAACGGGCCACATGGTTGGGAGAAAGGATTTCATTTCATTTCATTGTCCTTAGCTTGTTTTCAGTTTTTAGGATGTTACTTATTAATAAGTAATTTTCAAAATAAGTCCTTAAAGCAGCTGTGTCACTTCTGAAATGGAGTCAAAACAATTTAAGTTTTCAGACCAAGTTATGCTTCAGGACGGTTAGTGAGCATAATGCTGTGTGGTCTGCTTCTGTCATGCTAATAGAATGTCTGAAATATTCAAAACAAAAAAGTACTTGTTTCCAAGAACCTTCACCATTCAGCCAGCAATGTTCAGGAAGTATTTATATTACTGTAGCTAAGCCATTGGTACTATTTGTGACAGAAAATATGCTTTTATCAAAAATTGTTCTCTATTTCCTTCCCCCTTTCCTCAGGTATTTATTACACAAGTTTGTAGGACTGTTGAGTCAGCTCCCCTGAACTCTGATGTGCAACTAGCTGGACTCAGGCTGTTGACAAATATGTCTGTTATCAGTGACTACCACCAAAAGATGATAAACTCAATTCCATGCTTTCTTTATTTGCTTTCAGAAGGAACTGAAAGGACACAGGTACTGAGTAGTGTTATTTTTACAAGCCAATTATGAAGCTGCTTTTACTTGCCTCGTTTCTTACTGTTTTTATAAAATGGTTTAGACTGTGCTAAGAAAAAACAAATATTCATTAATGATACAGATTTTATGCACTAAAATATGGATCTGTATTATTTTCACAATATAAATTCAAAAAGCAGGGAGGGAAGGAGATCTTGGTAGTGGAACCATTGGTATACAGCTCTACCAAAGCAGTGCAGGGTGATTGCCCTGTGCCTTTGCTGTAACAACTCCAGAATTCTCTTTGGCTCTCAGCATTGGTACTGTATCACAGAGCAAGGAGAACCTGCATGGGAAAGGCTTCACTGACACATGAATCTCTGTAGGGAAACACGCTGAGCAGTGATCCTAAGTTATGGAATTTTGTTCCCTTATGACACCTCTTGCAACCTTAGTGACTGAAACTGGAAATAATGTTTATTTGTGAATTATTGAGATATTGAAATGAGCTTCAGTTAGGGACCAAACTCAGCTTTTATCCAAGATGCTGTGGTACTGTCAGTGTACATGGCTGCTCTATCAGATCAAAACCAGTTTTCCAAAACACACATTTCCATTATACAAAACACATCTATTGTACTTAAGTACAGTCAGTAATATGGCCTTTTCCTAGTGTTTAAAGACTAGCATGACATGGTCCAAGAAAGCATAAAGGTGTATTTGTATATGATTCAGATTGTTTTAGATGTAGAACTTAACCATCCTCTTTGTATTTTAAAAATATTCTGCATTTGGCCTACTGGGATTTGTTTATAGATCTTGCCTTATTTTGAGGTTTAAGTCAATCTGAATTTGCTCCTAACATGTCTATACCTTAGTTTTCCCTACACCAAAATACTCAGTATGTTAGTTAACCCATTCTACCTTTTCCTTCCCAAGTCAACATTGACATTATTGATGCCCATTACAGCTGTACTTACTGTTTTGGAGCTTTTAATGAACTTGTACATTCCTCACTTCAGATTCAAGTTTTGAAAGTACTTGTGAACTTATCTGCAAACCCAACCATGACAAGACATCTTCTCAGAGCTCAAGTAAGGTTCTTGCTGCTTCATTTTATTTTTAGCATAAATATATGTGTACCTGTTTAGATATTGCAGGCACTAGAAGAATTTTAATGTATTAGAAATATATATGCAATTCCAGAGTAAATTCTAGACACTGCCAGGTTAAAATCAGTAGCTAAGTGCACATTCTTTCATGGGCTGGCTTTATTTCACAGGGTAGTGTAATATAGATACTGTACTTGTAGAGGAAAAGGCACAAGGGCCTGTGCACTTGGAGACAGTTTTATGTCCTGTGTCCCATTCCAAATAATCAATGAGAACTTACAGAAGCCTGTTCCCTTTCCACCAAAGGGGTAATACCATGAACTTCAGTTTGTAATATGCGTAAGGAACCCAAAACTTCACTTCCAGACACACGGTCAGCATATAGATTGATCAAATAGAACCAGTACTGTAAGTGATCCTTCTCAATAGCTGTCTCTATAGCCAAGATACTGTACCAAACCCAACCAAATTCCACTGAAATCCCCACCCCTTTACTCAAATGCAGACATAAAACTCTTGTCCTTAAGTGCTCTAAGTAAACCTTCCCTGTGCATTTACTTATTTCTTCATGGAGAACTTTGTGTGACATTTGCTGTGCTGGCCATGGCATATAGGTTTCTTTCAGTTTTATTTCCTCATACCAAAACAGTCAGGGGCTGGAATGGTGCTGCATCCTTGTCCCCCTCCCCAAAGTAACTTTCTTAAAACATGCAGTGGCTTTTATTTGTGCCATGAGCACAGCTCGTTTAGATAATGCTGTCTTTTCATTATTCAAACAAGGTTAGGGTAGCTAAATATTCAGTTCTCTGTTAAAAGTGTATCATTTTTTCATTTATCAGATATGCTAACATAAAAACATTCAGGGCAAACTCAATGCTGCTAAGAAAGGAAAGAAGATCCTCTCTTCCAAATGGGAATTTTCCAGGCAGACATATTTTGGAGACTGAAAATACAAAGCATTTATTAGCCTGTTGATGCACACGCCAGTCTTTTCTAAAGGAAAACATGCATACTGTGCAAGTTTCTGACAGGAATTCACAGCATATGAAGTTATGGGATTTCATAGAATTTCTGGTTTAGATGGTTTAGGTGCACATTTTTTTTCCCATTTTCTAAAGTTAGCTGTAGTTACATGTACTTACTGCTGGTGATAAAGTATGGAATATTTCTTCAATATCCTAGGTGCCATCATTAGTGTTACTTTTTGACAACTGTATAAACAGAGATATTCTGGTTCGAGCCCTGGCGTTTGCAGCAAACTTGAAAAAGAACATGAATGATGAAGAAGGCACCATGATTGAGGAGTACAGTGAAGACTCAATTTTCTTCACACTCTGCAGGGACTCTGCCCCATTTGCTCAGAGACTGGCATCTTTGCTGCATCACCCTGACACAGAAGTGAAAGAACAAGTTGTGAGAATATTAACACAATAGTGTTGTTTTCTTAAAACAGACTGACCTGATGAAAATATCTAATCTTGGCAATGCTGTGCTAAAAAAGCCTGCAACAAGCAAACAATACAACAATGATGATGGAAAAAACCCCCTCTAAATTTTACTAGGCACAAATTAATTACTACAAAAGAGAATGCAGTGCTTTTAATACAGAGAGCATAACAGATATTTTTTTACAATCAAGAGAAAAGCAACAGCTTAGTTATTACTGACAAACAACTGCACAGTTGCTACATTTGTGCAATGGGGACAGTTTAAAACATGAAAACATTCATGTGTAAAATGAACATTTTAAATGGATGAGTGAATTAAAATATCCTTTGCAATGTCAAAGACTTTTTTTTTACTTTTAAGTATTTACAGCTATTGAATAAATACCTCTTTAGAATTGTGCATTAAAGATTTAGCAACCGGAGATCAGGCATTTATATTTTATTTATCTATGAAATGGGTAAAGGCAAATCTTACAAAATATTAAATAAAAACAATACCAAACTATCATTGGCTTCCTACAGGATTAGTATTTTCAGTGAAGACTGCATACTAAAGTCACCTAGCCTAGGTTTTTTTATCTTACCCTGCATGGAATTTATTCTAAAACTCCATTCTTGTATGCTTAGTGTATCCATTCCATTTAGCCAAACTGCAGTGCAATTAACCACAACCATGAAAGATTTCTATGCTTGAACAAAAAATTAAAAGGATTTTATACTGCTTTAAAATTGGCACTTTAGGGAAAGCAGACGTATTTTTAAAAAGTCAAGGATTATCAGCAACTGCAATTCAGCATTCTCATTGAAGTCTACAAGAGCAGCATCATACACATTTTTACAAAAGCTTCCTATTCTGTAGCAGCCCTTGAGCTTCCTTTTCTTGGAGATCTTTACTCCTTTTTTTTTTTCTGCAAATGGAGCATCATTGGAATGAGTGGTTCTGCAGAATTAGCCCCCATAAAGTTTTAGTCATCAATCCAGCATTAATTCAAAAGGAAGTGGACTCCACACAAATATTACTGTAAAAAAACCTGAACAGAGTTTCATTGATGAACAGAAAACATACTGGAAAATACTTCTAAAACCAAATTGCTAAAAAACTTCCACTACAGAGAAACTAAAAAAGGTGTCGGATGTAAAGGCTAGGAAAGTTTTCCATTTTGTACCATTTTTAAGAGAACTGTATCACCTAAACTGTTACCAAGTGCTTCATCTTTCTAATTTAGTATACTCACTCTGCTCTTAAGAAAACATTACTATCTTCTCTTTCTGTAATGCAATAGATACTTATTTTCAGAAGGTCACTTTGCATATAGCTAAAACTGCAAGAAAAATATGACCTTGAAACTGTGATGCACCCATGCCCCGATCAATACAGGGGTAAAGCTACACATATCTAATTCATCCACACAGGTAGTTTTAACTCACCACGAATACAGTTAAGGCAGAAATAGAAATTGGCATGATTCCCAGTCAGAACCTTGACAATGGCTGCATTGACGGTGAACGTCCCTTTCTCCTTCCCACTGCTCCTAAAACACTGTACAGTTTGTAATAAGCAAGTTACATTACAATCACTTCATGTTTTGCAACTTTTTGTAGCTTTAATGTTTTCTGCTACTGAATTTGACTAAAAAAAAATAAAGACTGGGCCAGACACTAAGAATTTACCCACTCCCCTCTCCTGACAAGACATTAGGACCAGTCTGTTCTAGGTATCGCTGATACATGGTTTCTTAAGCTCAGGTTGCAGAGATGTCTAGATGTCCCTTTCCATGTTCTCCAACCTAAAAATAAGTTTTTCAAATACCATCTTTTTGATAGAGCTGATCTCTTATCCTTTGCTTTGACAGCTGACAGAAACAAGTGACCTTTTCTAAAAATACACGAGAATGTGTTACAGGATTGTCTGTTTTCTTTTTCTGGTATACAAAGACCTATTTTTAAATGCTTTCTTCATAGAACAATGCTGCTGAGATGTTTTGAAATCATGCAAGACTTTAAAACGTGTCTTTATGCAAAGACATCTCATTTTTTTTATCACCTACCCACACCCTTGGTGGAAATCTCATCAGCACCAAGCAAAACATAACGGTCACCATTCTAGGTAGAAATGTTGTGAATTAATAGATCCAAAACAAAACATTAAAAGTGTCATTACTGACATTTAGTTTCTGATCTGTGTAACTCAGTATTTCTCTGCTCTGTGGCTGCTTATCTAGGTATTCTGTATTTTAGTTTCACTCTAAAGTACATAATTTTACAGAACAATCTATTGATGATTATAAAAACAGGAAAAGAAAACAACCCACAACAAAACCAACCTTAATTTTAAACTAGTCCTTCCAGGTACTCAAAACTTCTTGCAGCTTGGTGTTCTCCACAAAATTACAAATGTGTAATATACATTGTATCACCCAAGTTGTGATTGAAGCTGTTGTATAAATACAAGAGACTTCATCTGAAATACCCTCAACATTGAATAAGAGGGTAGTTTTAAACCAGTTTTGAACAAATTCTGGTGAATACATCTAGATGATACTAGAATTATGTTTTCAAATTAAAAAGTCTTGATGTTTGTCAAATATGAACCCCACCAAAGGAAAGTAAGTAGCTTTTTCTTACATGTAAGTATAATCTCTGTTCCAGAACCCTTCCTCAGAATGAACTTTGACTAACTTTGCCTCTCTGTGCTGTTCTCTGTTGATACGAAGATCTTTAAAACTTAAAATATTTATATATGGAAGTCTTAAAAGAGATAACTGTCTACAGTTAAAAGATTACCTTGATTTTTCCTACCATGAAATCTCATTAACTGGTTTCAATTAGTTGCCAGAAGTTCATGTCTTTAAATAACGTCTTTTTAAAATATATTTATCTTTGCAGGATATGAAAATAAAATGTAGAGCAAGAATAAAAAAAACCCAAAACAAACCCAAATATCCCACAGACAAAAAGAAATCATAAACAAAACATGATTTGCCAATGAATTATGAAGGAGAATAACAACCCTTTTTATTGGCAACAATAGGCTTTAATTCTGTAAATTAGCAAGACAATTTGATACAGATGCATTTGGCCAAGTTTTATAACACTGAACAATGCTATAATCTCTCATTCAACTTTAAAATTATAGGAAAGCTATAACAAAAAATATAACAGCTCTTACTTAAGACTTTCCACTTTAAAAAAAAAAAAGTACTTAGAAAAAGGCTGAGTTGATGCAAGGACAAGTGACATTAAGGGATTTTTCCACTTCATGTGCTGCAATTGACACATTCAGACCTAACTTAAAAACACAGACAAACCAATGAAAGTGTGCAGATACTCTGGCCAGCAGTTAGTTTTACACATCCATGATGCAATATTAAATTATCTCTTTAAAAGGCACATTTCTTTGATCATTGCAAAATTCAGCTTTTGTGGTTCATTAATACATGAAAATGAAGAGTAAACCAATTTTACCATGCTTGTGCTTTAACAACACGCTGTATTGGAAGACTTCACCCCACAAAACATACAGTGAAGCTGTTAAGGTACAGGGCATAACCCGAAGACTAACAAGTGGGAGATGACAGTCTAACAATGAATAATTCAAGTTAGCAATTAATCCTAAGATTATGTTCTGGGCTGAAGTTATTATTGCTGTTGCAGGTAAGATGAAGAATTTAAAAAAATTTTTTTTTATCAGTGGTGTACATCAGAGTTGAAACCGCAAGTTATTCCCAGACAACCCTTAATATATAAACCACTTCTAGATTACCTCTCTAAATTTATAAACATAACTAGTAAAATTTGTCATGAAATGGGTATGCAAGCTTTAGTTCTGAAACAGACATACCTGGCATCTTGAAATCCAATTCAATCTGAAAAATCTATTGTCTAAGTACATCATGTTAGTATTGTAACATTAATTGCTAGTTCAAATCAAACAGGGCTTACAAGGAACTGACACTGTTTCAGTTTTCAAACCGGTCATTTTTGTTCAAGTTCCGTGATTCTCCATGGCGTAAGAGAAAGAAGTCGTCTTTTTTCAAGCCATATCTTTCAAGAGCTTCATTCAATTTAACCGGAGGATCCAAGTAATACTGGAAAAAATGAGAGTAATGTGAGGGAAAAGATACCACTGCAACATTTTTTGAGGGGGGGAAAATAAATCACTGCTCTAAAGAACGGGGGGAGGAAAAGCATATTTGTCAAATTAAAATGTTTGGGTTCATTTGAAGTTTTGAACGTAAAGAACGCTGATTTACAGCTGCAGAGTAACTAGCAAGGCTCAGCTTGTCAGCCCGAACTCGGTCGCCTTCAATGCTGCAATAGATCCCTTCGGAGGAAGCGCTGCCCGCCAGCAGCTGGCGCTTTCCCTCGCTCTGTAAACCCAAGCTGTCAGCGGTCCCGTCTGAACACGGCTCTGTCAGAGCGGGCCGCCTCAAGTAACTGCGGTTTATTTGTTACATTTCAGAAAAGGTATCATCAGCGAGTAATCATCTATTTTTCGTCCTCCTAAATACACAATTACCGCGGGCACTAGTAACACAGTTTATTGGAAACACTGGGGACAGGAAGCGTTCTATCCAAGCGTCCTATGTTCCCTCCGTGCTCTGCCAAGGAGGTGCACGATGAGCAGGGAGGGAACACTGCAGGGACAAAACATATGACAGATCACGTTATTACACTATCAGGAGTGAATTAGGAGATAAAGTGGTACAAGTGATGCAAAGACAAAGTTGAAAAACAGCTACCAGACAGTATCAAAGCAAACGTAGACACTTCCTATTTTACACACACTACATTTTTAGTTGCTGTGAAAGAATCTGGGTAAGCCTCTTATTAGATCTGTGGACTTGGGGGTGGGGGGTGTGTTGGAGGGGAATAAAAACATTTTAAAACATCAAAAACTCAGAATAACTCAATTATTTTCATATCCTTTCTAGTTTTAACTTTGAATCAACTATTAAAAATACTGTTCATATATTTACTAGACAGAAGTAATTAATAAATACTGTACTGACCTACAGGCATGCAGTTCTTACTATCTCCAAGTGATGCACCACTGAGTTTGTTTTTATTACTGCATAATGTAATGCATAATACTGCATGTGTCCTCATCTGTTATGTGCCTCAGCATCTGTATAGCAGAAACCCTCCACATTTGTTTAGTTAACTCTGTACTTTCTTAACCATGGAAATATTTGATGTAATTGGTTACGAAAAGCTAAGCATTGTTTTGAACAGCAGTACATAGAGTACTAACTTTTCACTCATACAAAGTTCACATTTTAAGTTTACATTTACAGATATGTAGATTAAACTGCACAAGCAAAGCTTCACTAATGACTGTCTAGTCCTTGGAAATCTGAACTCATGTTTAGTGTTGTAATTTACCTCATTTGCTAAAGCAAAGGTCCCCCAATGAATTCCTACGGACTTCTTAGCTTGAACATCAATATGGATTCTTACTGCTTCTTCAGGATCCACATGCTGGTATTTCATAAACCACCTACCAAAACAAAGCACCACTTTTTTGTGTCACCTAATTCAGTGCAAGATTTCTCCTTTACTTCCATTGCAAAGAACAAAAAGAAACATGCTCACCTAATCAAAAAAATCATAAGCATGTACACCTGAACCACATACAGAACACTCAAAATCAGGAAACTGACATAAAACAACATACCCATAAAACAGCAGTTCATGTATTGTACTCACCTTTTGAAAGATTTTTTTCTTATCTCTATTTTCAATAGTATAAGGACATATTACTGGCACCTTAAGGCATTAAGGCTGAAACTTTAAATCCATCCCTGAAAAAACTGCGTGCTAGCAGTACACACCAAAAAGTGTACTTCAGAGACAGCCCAAGGGAACAGGCAAAACAGAAGAGAGAACTTGGCAATTCTTGAAAGATACTGGATTTTTACCATGCTATTTGGATTCCTATCTTCCTTTCCCAGCCCATACATGCGCTTTCCTTCCAGCATTATATGAGTGCTGTCGTCTAAATGTTTTCTCCAAAAGGAGAAAAGTTTGCTCTCCTGAGCAAACAGATCTTTCATACTTGAGAACCAAGTAATCTTTGTCTCCAGGTAAGTTGCAAAAGCAGGGTAAAGACTGAAGCAAGAGAAAAATGCAGCAAATGACATACACTGGAATGGGCTGGATTAAATGATGCTGTTTCAGAAAAAAAGGTGGAGTAATTCCAGATTTTTACTCAACATTTTTAGGGGAAGAAGGACTGCTGATTCATCCTTGCTGTCCTTAAGTCTGAAGAAAAAGCTCTCCAAAAACATCACACATAATACATACTTTTAAATAAAGTACACCTATAGTTTTAACTTCTGGGTGTACTTTTTGTCATCAGTGTAAAACTTCCTTTACGTATTTGGCTCAAACTGTGATTTTCCTACCTTGGCTCATAAGCTCCAATGGGGATGGCTGCAAGATCGAAAGGTCCAAACCTTTTACCTATTTGTTCAAAAGCAAAACAATATCCAGTATCTCCTGCAAAGAAAAACCTATTCCAAGGGCCCAAGACAGACCAGCTGCCCCAGAGAACCCTGTTATCATCTGTCACAGTCCTTTTGCACCAGTGTTGGGACGGGGTGAAGACAAAAGTTACCGCATCATGACCAGGGACACAGTTCTCTTCCCACCAATCCAGTTCAATCACATTCTCACAACCACATCTCTGCATCCACTGCAGGAGCCCCAGAGGCACAAACCAGCGCAGCTCGCTCCCAAAGCGTTCGTTCAGACTCGCCACAGTGTTGTAGTCCAGATGATCGTAGTGAGTGTGGCTGATCAACACCGCATCTATCTTGGGGAGCTGCGCTACCGTGCACGGAGGCCCTCGGAAGCGCTTGGGACCCAACAGCTGAACAGGGGAAGCTCTCTGGCTCAAGATTGGGTCAGTGAGAAATACAAGTTCATCCATTTCCACCATAACTGTGGCATGTCCCAGCCACGTGACTCGCATACCAGCTCCTGTCTTCCCAACGTCTTCTGGTGTTTGAACAAAGTAAGGTTGTAACACTGGAAGTTCTTTATCGAGTTCCTGGCAAAAAAGAACACAGTATGCATGAGAGATTTCAGAATGTACTTGGCCATCAAACAAAAACTGCATACAAGGCACAAATCAATATAGTCAAGACTTGTACTTTGTTTATGTTTTTATGCAGAGAACTGCAGCACACACCAGATGCCTTTTTAATGTCCATTTTCCCAGCTACTTCCTCCCAATTTCATTTTAGGTTTTTGCAACATTTACACTTCTCTGTTGAGAAAGAGAAGAGAGTATCCCATCAGGCCAGGAGACCTGACAGAGTCTGGGGGCATTGCAATGAGAGCACTGAAAGGCACTAACAGCATCCCAGGAAGGGATTCCTCTACGGGAAAAAGAATATGTACACACACACACACACACACACACAGAGAGTGTTACTTAACAAATACTCAAGTTTAGCTTATGCAACTAAATGATGCATCCTCTTAAGTCCTAACACAAGTAAGTCACAGCTGAAAGAAAATGCCAAGTTCCCAGTCACACTCCACAAAAGCTCTGTTAGCCTTTATCAGGCCCTCTCTCTCTCCTAATTACATCCAGAAGCAGCACACAAAGGTTAATCTTACCTGGCTAATGTTAGGTATTACAATTCTGCCTTCCCATCCTACCAATAATTCAATGACCATTTATAAAACACAAAATCATTTTTAATATAAACCTTAAGGTACTCAGATATGCTTCTTCTGGTATTCTATTGAAGCCTTTAGGGTAATTAAAGTTTCATTTTTACTGAATAAATCACTGTACTGATCTCCATGTATGTGCAGGATGCAGTCCCACGAATGACTGGAAATTAACCTAAATCCATTCTTCTGTGTAACAAAGTTATGAAAAGGTTCCCCCATCTCCTGTTTTATTCCAGCTTGACTAGTTATGCACTCCCTACTAGAGTATGACAGGTCAGAGAACTGATCTGACTTAACATCACTCCAGAGGTAAAAAATACACAGCTCTCATTTTGATTGGCTCAAATTTGACTTTATGTGTATCCTCAAGTTGGCACAAAGGAGGCCATGGCCGTACATTACCTCCTGAAACTCGCTGCCCAACCACCACTCATCTTCTCATTCTGAACCAGAGTTATGGTCTTCACTGCAGTTTGGTGCAGGTGCTTATGCAGAAGTTTTATGTTTAATAAATAAGAGCTTTCCTAGTAAAAAAACCAACCAACCAAAGAGTCTTCTCAGAATTCCTGACCATCTCCAGCTTGGCCACAACGTGGCTAATGCTCTCCTCCCAAACACTTCTGGTCTGAACTCCTCATGTTGCTGTAGAAGAATTTTCATGTGCTAGGGCAGCTTCTAGGCTCCTGACACTCCTCTCCCTGGTAATCACAAATGTCCCAGCACTTCTGGTTCCAAGTCAAGTTCTCCCTGCCACAGTTGCTTCTCTCATTCTCTCAGCCTAGCACAGATCAGCGCTGTCAGTGAGTTTATACAGAGCTGACCTTGTGCTCCTTTAAAAGCCCAGCTGATGCTGTGACAGTTTAGGACTACAGGAGTTGCCTTGCTAAACAAGTCCTGACAGCTTCAGGGAAGTTACTTTCTCCACAATATTTTATTGATTTGGAAGGCATATGTTGGGAAAAACAAAGCATGCACATCTCCATCCCCCTGCAATTCTACTGTAAATAATAAAATATTCATGAAAATGCTTTTTCTGAGAGCTAATGGATAAGACACATCCACTGAAAAAGTTTCATTACTGTCTCCAGGAAAAAGAAACAGATAACCTTCTATAAAGCTGAATATGAGCTTAGTACAATACAACCCCTTTGTTCATACAAGAAAAGGAAGAGTCTTAGACTGAGATAAATGTCTGCTTCTCCAAGAAAGAAGCATCATTTTCTTATCTCTATTTCATTCCAAGTACATGGGAACAACAGGAATCTAAACCACATAAGTGTTATACTGTGACACTTCGATTAGAAAAAAAAAAAGAAAGATGCATAAAACTAACATAATACTCAAAACCAGAAATTAGGACATATCAACAAATTACACATTGTTAAGTCAACAAGTCAGATCATATCAAAGAAATAAAACTCATTTGTGGAATTTAATAATTAATTGTCATATTGCAATTTAGGTCCATTAGTACATTTTTCATGGAAAATACTCTTTTTAAGTATCTAGTTTTAGAGTTAGACTACAAATTTTCTCAGAACTAAATTTATTAAATAAACTTATTTTTGCTGACATCTGGGACAGATTAGTTTTTAAAATTAGCATCATGCAACATTAATAAACAATACTAAATGGATGAGGAACTGGCCAATTGGCAGATGTGAACAATTAGTTAAGTGGGACTCAGACATATTTTACCAAGTTTTACCTGGGACAGAGTTAATTTTCTTCCCAGTAGCTCCTACGGTGCTATGTTTTGGATCCGTGCTGAAAACAGTGCTGACAGCACTGATGTTTTAGCTTTGCTGAGCAGTGCTTACATCACATCACAGCCAGTTGACTGGGGGCACACAAGAAGCTGGGAGGGACACAGTTGGGACAGCTGACCCCAACTCATCAGAGGGATATCCCACACCTTGCACTCAGCAGTAAAATCTGGGGTAAGAAGGAGGAGGTGGGGGACATTCAGAAAGAATGTCTTCTCAAGTAACTATTACATGGCCAAAGCCCTGCTTTCCTGGGGATGGCTGAACACCTGCCTGCCCATGCGAAAATAAATTTCTTAGTTGGCTTGTGCATGCAGTTTTTGCTTTACCTATTGAACTGTCTTTAGCTCAACCCACAAGTTATCTGATTTTTCCCCTTTCAATTCCACTACGGTGCAAGCATTGGGGAGTGGGAGTGAGCAAGTGACTGGGACTTGCTGCCTAAAGCCACAACACATCTGCACTACTAGTAAGGGCTTCACAGAGATGTCACTGGGATTGTCACTATTAAGTATTTCAAGCAGTTGATTTAAAGGTAGAACTAATCACTATAAAAGGCATTTGTAAAGTTACACAGACAGTAAGATTGATAAATAGAGAGGAGCACAGTTCGAACAACTGCTATCCTGACCTATTTAAATGAAATTAAATGAACAACAGTTCAAGACAAACCAAGAGCACAAAGGCAGTATAACTTGTAGATCTCATACAGAGCTTGTGCTTTCCAGGTTTGTGATATACAGGCCTCTGATCCAAATCAATGATTGCCCAGAGGATAAGATCATAAATCAGGCATGCTGAGCTATCATAGTAAATCACACCAAAGCATTACTTCTCAGTGCATGGATTTGTGTTTGGGGTTTTTTTTAGTATTTTACAAAAGCACACCAAAATCACCTTTGAAAGCAATAAGCAATACTCAGTTCATAAGATTTCAAACTAAACCACAAGTTCTAGTAGCAGTATACTTCACAAGAAACACTTAAAACTCCCACAACAGGATAAAGTAACATAATGAATGAAATACATATCTTATGGAAGTTTTATCCTGCTATAATAAATTTTGCTCTGTCAGACGAACCAAAAACATATAAAAACCAGAAATTTTTGACATACAACAATTATGTCAAATCAGCTACCAAGAGACGCAAAATGTGCTTAATACTGTCTTGTCTTCATTACTGAAGTAATACAAAAATTCCTCCTGCTGTGTCCCTTCCCCCCTCCCCGTTCTTCTTTCCCTCCTAATGCAAAGCAAGAAGAAACACATGACAGGCTTTGTTAAGACTAGCTGATTAGCTTAGGATTTTTGGCGCTTAGTGCATACTGGAATACCACAGGATTTTACAGAAATGAGAACTATCTAAACTGCTGATCCAACAACTAATAATTAAAGATCCTCCAACAGCCCTGAACAAAGTTATTAATAAAGCCTGTAATGAAAATACAAGAAGTCCATGCATTCTAGATAATGATATAGACTCATTGTGAAGGCATGATTATAATACATATAGCTTTTGCACAATGAAGCACAAGCACATATCCCGGATAATATGCTCGTTTTTACGTAAGCAAAGCACTTGGTACAGATAAACTGAACCTGACCGGCATAGCAGGGCATCACCAGGCACACTCAGTGTGGAAACTGAAGTAGGAGTCTGCTCAAAGGACATGCCATCTAGCAGTGATAAATAAAGTATAGAGCCCTTAGTTTGAATTTTAAACAAGTTCAGATGTGCTTCACAGGCTGATTTAGGGGTGGAACAAAACAGGGTGGAACAAGTATCAAAACGGCTGAGGACTCCACAAGTGCATTTCATTGATCCCTATCTAGGTTTTTCTGTTTCTGATTTACTTCACTGAACTCCAGTATAATTGCAGGCACTTAACTAAAAGATCTAATATGCAAACAGTAAGATTAGCCCAAAATTAATCCCAACTGGGTCAGAGAGACAGCTTTTCAACTGGTGCCTGGTAGATTTCTTTGTGATCATCCTTTATTGTAGGGACGAACTGTAAATTAAAGGGGAGAGCCGCAGTTCTGCACTCCATCACAGTGCTGTATGTTCTGCACTCCATCGTACACCTCAGCATTGCCTTCAAGGGACTTCAGTCACTACCCACGTTTCTGACTGGCCCTGGGAAGACACAAAGACTGTTCTACACGTACCAAGTAGGGCAGAGGTCAAAGGCAACTGAAAACATCCAGGCGTGAATTTCATGAAAATGGGACCAGCACACTGTCTAGAAAGCTGTACACACTGAGGCAACTGTTGTCACCACAAGGAAGACACCGAATTTTAGAACGTAAATTGCGGGAAGCGATCCCAAGACCAACACAAGTTTGCTGTGCTTCTTTCTAAGTCAGATTTTTTTATTATTATTATTCAATTACAGCCAAGCTTATTTGTCCCTTAAACATCCCCAAATCTCTGACCATAATGTGTTAATGTGTAACATGCCTGTCCTGCCCATAAAAGTGATAGAATTCCTTCCTTCACAGGTAATTCAGGTAAGACAAAATTGAAAGCTCTTTACTAAATACTGGCTGTGAGATTTATAGCTTGTGCATACCTTCTTACATGCCTAAAAGCATTATGAACACCTGCTTGTTAACAAATGCTGTCCTTGGTTGTGCACCCTTCAGCGCAGCTTTTCTGAAGTACAGTCAATGCATCAGAAAGACACTGAGAAGTAATTCTGTCAAAACTTAGTCATCTGCATACTTCTCATGACCATAAACATAACCCATGGTTTTCCAGTATCCATTACTCTTCATGGAAAAGAAGCTTCTCCTGTCTCCTTCTTTATATACAATACCTGACAAAAGCATTTCACCAAGAGCATGTAACGGTGCTACCCTGTAAACTGGCACTGTACTTTGAGTGTTTCAGTGCAAATACTTGCTCAGGTTAGTTTTAACATATGCAATTTTTTCTCCTGGTGTACTGAAAAAGAAAATACAGATTTTTAAATATTTTCATAACTAGGTGACAGAAACGATTACATTTTCATGAAAGAGATGCAACATATGTATTAAATTGCAGACTGGAAAAAAAGGAACAATTTTAAAGATATGTAATGAAATCAGCTGTTTCATGCAACACAAATTAAGATAACAGTATGCTTCATAAGACAATACCTATTAAAAAGGAATGGCTGTAACTGATTTATGACTGAGCTAGGGGGCCATTTTTGTTGTTTTTATAAATATAAACTTAGCTGTATAAATCAAAAGGTGTGGACCTAACAAGGAGACAAAAATTGAAGAGGTAGAAAGTATTAATTCACCTTTTGAAAAGAATAAAATGATAATAAAATCAGAAAAGACTTAGAAAAGTCTCCAGAAAATGCCTAATGAGTATTAGTTAGAAACTGTCCTATTTTATTGATTAGAGCAGAGGTAAAAGCAGTCTAAATCACAAAAGGAAAACACAGGAGTATTTACCTGCTTTGAGCGTGGCACATTGCTGTTATTTTTCTCCATGAGGGACCATTTCAAAATGTTTGATAAGGTTGGTGATTTCCATGTTGGCCAAGGGTTGACAAACCTCCCATCTTTGCCTCTCTTTGATTTAGTTACATCCTCTTCTAATCTGTAGTCCAGCCTGAAGCTTTTCCTGAAGGTCCTGGAAGAATCACTGACGCCGGAACTTCGACCCGAATTTTGACGTTTCTTCACTGCTTCTTTAGGGTACTGGTTACATGCCGTTGAAGGCTGCTCTTCATCTGTGTTCTTATCCATAACTTTTTCAGGAGAACTAAATCAAATTTTAAATTAATCAATATTTTCTTGGACTAGCATCAACATTCATAAGACTGAATGTTCTCACACACATAAGAAACAAGCTTGCTTTTTTAAAGATCTACTGTATTTCTTTTCATCAACAAAATATGCTTTTTAAACAGTCAGTATTACACAAAAGACTTCAAAAACATGCTGTGGCAAGCAGACATGAGGGCTCTTTGTAGTTCAGGCTGAATTTTACTCCCTGGAATGCACAGCTTCAGATACTAACACTATTGTCTACCAACAGCAAAAGTGAGGGGGAAGGGTTCCTTAATTTACGTTTTGGAAGAATAGTCATTCCTCCTGAAACTTATGACATTTAGTGCCTAATGTAATACGATCCTGCAAGTCTGTCCAAGAGACACTGGAACTACACCATACCTTAGGATTTGCCTGTATAGAGTCTCAGTCTTGTAGTAAAAGCAGCAGTCTCGTGCACCATTACTAACACATTACTTATACCAACACACATGCAGGAAACTCAGAACACAAAAGATATTTGGTACTGTTCCCTATTTTGTCTAAAACAAAGGAAAAGTTTATTACAATCAAGGTAAATGTAACTATTCTAAATATAATTTTGATACGCATTTAACTGAACTGACTGGTGAAAGGAAATTGAAACATTTCAAATCACAGCTGCAATGTTTGCTCTTAATTCCATCGTGAAATATAAAAAAGTGAAAAAATAACAGAGAAAAACTTATTTCTATGAAGTCATGATTCTGGTACATTTCTTAGAAAACTATGAGCTCAAGTAATCAGAATCTCTTATTCCAAACTGCATTTAAGTGTTGCAGAGTTTACGAATATAATCTTATTATAACCAAGGCAGAAAAACCAAATATCCTTATTTTATTTTAAAAGTTGCCAAAGCAATTCAATTGAAGCTCAAGGCTTCAATTTCCATATTTACTGTCAACTGAAATATTGACAGTAAATACACTGTTCTGTCAGCTTAAAAAAAAAATAGTTACTGTTTTAATGAGTGCACAACTTTCTGGAATTTACAAACTTTACCTGATAAAAACTAGTAGATGACTAGTAATGAACAGACAGCACAATTTACAGCTTAGGTGCAGGATTAATTTTTAATAACAAATTGTGAAGTTTCTCCTGTGGAAAACTCTCCGCCACGTTTTGGCCTATCTACTGTTTCACTAACTCAAATACTCACACTTCAGCTGTACATTCAGAAGCACTGGGCCAACGTAGCCAAGGCCGTCCATGCAAACAACAGTGTCAGAGAACAGAATTAAAGCTCACAGTTTTCTTAGAAATCACGTAACTCACTGTGCCCCCCATAAGCTCATAATTACAGGGAAAATTAAATATATTGTTCACTGCAACATTTCAGCTAAGATGTTACACACCTGGAAGTGTCAGCAAACTGAACCCAAATGCATTTGCTGATGATGCTCCAACTTCAAATTTCTGCTATTTCAGCAGCAACTGATGACTAAATGCTAAGTATGGTATCAGTTGCAAAGAACACAACAATTGATAAATATTGTGAAATTTTCTTAACAAAATAACCATTATTGTGCCATACAGTAGAAATAAACTACTAACACATCAACATTCATTTCTAATAAAAAAGCATGAACAGCATTCAGAAGACATGGTTGATAGAATTTTTTTATACCCCTGGTCACAATCTTATTTTATGTAATTGCTTTGTATGCCAGTTTCCCTAAAGTTTTACTGAAACCACTCCACTTACGTATTTCCTATTCAGCATTAGGATACCATATCAGCATCATAATTTAAATTTAACTGTCGATATTTCTAGGCTTTTTTCCTCTGTTCCACTAAACATTCACTGGAACCAACCTTCAATGAAATACTCAACTTACTCTATAGCATTTTAAGCAGATGTAAATGGTAACACAAAGAATCAGTGCCACAAAAAGGCAGACAGAATACCCAAAAAATGGTACTGGATATTTTAACTGTTACTTTAACCATACTTAAGGGTTGGGTTTGGTTTTTTGTTTTTTTTTTTTTGCATTCCTCAAAGAGCATTTTCAATGCCAAGTCAGCTTATTAATTTAGCAAAGTACACAGACGCAGCATAAAACAGCTACTCTTTTAGAAAGCATCATGAAAACAAATCACAAAGGTTTAATCAGATAAGTACTTCCAGGAAATTCCTCTCTTAACATCTCAGATGTCTGATTTTTTAAATACATATAACTACCGCAATTATTGCTCCTACAAGACATTTTCTATTAGAGACTGGGGTGCCTGAAGTTTTATTTTTAAGCTTCTGTTTATCTATTCATTCATCTCTAAAATAGGTGAATTCTACTTTTGCTTAAACCTTCATATAAACCTTTGATCTTATTCTGAAAGTATAAACCTCTAGGGGAAGCAGGGATCGACTATGCTGATTAAACAAAGACAATGCCAAAGCATTTAAAGCACCGCAGGTATCTATCTGTCTGCCAACATATTTTCCACATGATGCACATACATTACTTTCATTACTATTCCATAAGCAACTGAAGGGATGAAAGACCTCAGTGCTCACAGAATACTTTAAACCTTTTATATGCTTAAGAAAGGGACACATTTACAAACAATTAACTTAAAGTATTCCTGATGAACTGTAGATTCCTTTGAAGTACCAATCTTGCCAGATCATTTTTGTTTCATTTAAACTGATTAAATATATCCTACAATATTCATGACATAGTTTTCTTATATAGAAGAGGAAGACGACAATTTCTTGAAAGACAGAAATCATTAGCTTAAAATAAAACTCAACCAATTATTAGTCCAAGGAGATTCTTACGCTTTGGAAAAAGAAAGCCTCTACAGATAAGGAGATTTGGCAGGCATATTTAAATAATAAATAATAATTTCCGATTTCCCAATCAGAAATCATTGATTTTTCTGCCAGCTTTCTAAATTCTTCCCAAAAATGATAGTTTGGCACCTGAAAAACTAATTTAAGCACTCAAATGGCAGAAAAATTATGAGCTATAAAGATATGAAAATCAAGCTGGAGTAGAGTTGTGTTCACTTAGGAGGGACAGAGGGAAAGTATCACATCCCTGGTGAATATTTATTGTTATGTAAAGTTACACAAGAAATCTTTTTATACTTTTAACCATAAAGAAAAACTACTATTTTACTTAGAATCATTAAACTGCTTTCCTGGCAAATGGAACCCACCCTCCAGGACGACGTGACTTACCCCCAACAGAGGGCAAGTGGATTGACGTTACTTGCAAGAGGGGCTCAGGAGAGATAAGGCAACCACCCCCTCTCTCTATTCTTAGAGGTTCTTTGGTTTTTCAACTGAATTCAGAAGAGGAAATGGACCAAGACATACGAACTCCTAAAGAAGACCATTAGTCATGCGAAATCCACAAGGCCAGAAGGTGTTCTAGACAGAGGGGAAGAACCCCACTGGCTGATGAATAAGACAAAGTCTAACATGAATCAAAATGCAGAGCTCACATTACCGGTTTTCCAGCATCAAATACTAAGGCACCCCTAGTAATGCACAGAGGAAGAGAGAAGTTGTAGATCTGGCAAGACATGGCATGGAAAATCCATGTCTTACATCCCACTAAACTGGCTTTTACCTGTAAACAGGCTATAGCCCTTAGGACAACAGGTTTTGGGCAAATATTTTTTTTTAGCATTGCTTACATAACTGAAAACTTGGATATTTACATATCTGGGCTTTGAGCCTTCTGTTTATTTAGGAAAATAACAAAAATTTAACTAAACATTTTAATACTCTGTTCCAAAAGAAGGTTTGAAAAAGGATACAATACTATTACAAGCAGTACTCTGCCATTATAATTTTTCTTTTTAAATGGTCTTCTAAACACAGCAAAGCTTCAAGCCAAATTACTTGAACACAGGCATAAAGTCTATTGTCTTCACCTTTTCCACCCAGTCTCCTCTAAAATCTGCTGCTCCATAAAGGAATTGGATGTAGTTCCCCCTACTAATCAGAGCCATGCTACTAATCGTACATGCTGCTAAGCATCAAGTCTGCCAAAACAGACTTATCCTTCTTTGCTACACAGAAATGTGGTCCTTGTTCAACAAATCCATAGGCCTGAAAGTTTAAGAGTTACTATGAAGCTATGGTTTACTGGAACACAACTTCCCCAGAACTTTACAATTGCCTGGTAAACATTTCATAGCTTCCCAAATACCTTTAATTTCTCTGCTTTTTTTGAAGTAAAGGGTTTAGTTCATTTTTCATCACTGTCTCTCTGTGTAAACTACATCCAGAACGAGGCTGCACTAATGATCACCTAGAAGGGACAGCACTCAATTCCCAGCAAACTCACACCACTGCAGCGTTACCAAAACAAGACTCTGAGCTTTCTCCACATACAGCTATACAACTCTGAAGTTTTCTTTCATTATACATATTTTTAATGACTGCAAAAACCATGCATTTTGGCTTGAAATAAAAAAAAAAATTGTTTCAGTTAGAAGGAAAGGTATTTGCAAATGCTAGGGAGTATGTAAGTAATTGGCTCCCATAAGCTTTACTATCAAATGACTGCCAGCTAATTTTTGGCTCTGCTTTTATTTTTCCTTCAGGTCTGAAATTGGCTGCTTTAATTAATGAACAGTTTGAGACTGGAAAATTCTGAATGCATTTAAACTTTTATTGTGCAGTACTCCAAGCTGTTCCATCTTACCATTGTAGACTCAACTGAGCAAGAACCTGAGCCTTCTGTGAACTGTATACTGCTACACATCTTGAAGTTTTCTTTCACTATACATATTTTTTAATCACGGCACAGCAGTTGCACCAGCAATTATTACAGATGCTTTTGGAATTAGGATTTCACACAAAGATCTCTCAAGCTTGCATTAGCTGATCTGTGAATACTTCTATTATTTGAATCACATTAAAAATCCCTAGCAACAAGAAGTGTTGCCAAAATTTTCAACAGATCTTTAAGTATCCTGCTTCTACGCTGTCCTTGTGTACTATTCAAGAATGATTAATAACAGAGCTGGTAACAGAAAAAGGACTAGCTCTCTCCATACACAGCCTCATAAAATCAGAATAAATCCTTTATCATTCTTATCTAGCTTTGAGGATCAACAGTAAAACAAAGCAAAGTTTTATTTAGACTTCATGGAGAAAAATAAAATTAGTTATAAATTAAAAAAAGGTGAAGCATCTACCCACGGTCATCTGTTGTTGGGCTTATTCTTAAGCATCTATATTACTTAAGCAGCCACTACCACGAGCCAATCCATTTCTGCCCTCACTACTCCCCCAGGCTTGCCAAAACAAACACTTTTGTCCACACGGTGAACTTGTTTAAGAAACTAATCTGGCTGATAGTCACTTCTTACCTTACCATCCCCAGAGCAGCACTTAATTTTTACCTGCATCACTGTGCAACCATGCAACTGTTTATACCAACAAACTGGTTAGGACAGGGAAGGGTGAGAACAGGAATATATTGTTGTAAACAAAAACTACTTATGCCAGCACTGGCTTAAAAAAACCCTGAATTAAATACCCTCAATTTAGAATTCACTGTGTAGCTCAGTTACGCATACCACCAAGTTAGGTTCAACAATTCCTCCTACCCTTTCATTTTCAATCTATTCCCTTCCAAGGTTTCATTCACACTTAGTACTGACGGTGCTGAAACTCTCTGTTTACCTCCTCAGACATTAATGTTTCATATTATAAGCAAGCACATTCAATAGCTACCTACCACCCACAAGGCAGCCCACTCCCGTTACTACACATTCCGCCTCTATTTTGCCGGTATTCATTAGAGGAACTAAACCAACAGAAAGTTATTCATGCCTATCAGCTACACCTTTACATGCCTCTGGGTACAAATGCAAATAGGCTTTAGAGTCAGGCCCATCAGTAGTCCCTGAGGCCAATTATTTCTCAACACGGGGTTAAATCTGACCAGCTATGGGCATTTTATCAACTGAATAAAGATGCCTCTTCCTGGATCTGGGATAATACATAACTATTTTCCCTTTGTTCCCAGGTGCCCGAGCTGATTCTCCCTGTCCAATATGAGCATTCTCTAGTCCCCAAACACGTCTATGATCTGTAAATAATATGACAGAAGTTTTTTGTTACATGCATACTCTGTTTCGGTTGTGATCCCTGATATGACAGTAGCTGTCCATAGGGGACAAGCAGTAGAACAGAGATGACAGACCCAGAAACCAATTTCTTTAGCAATACATGCCTTTAAAATAAATTATTTTCCTCTCTACCCTCATCTTTTATTGAAGTCTTGAATAAAAGAACACAAAAGTTGGCATGTGGCCATCACATTCAAAAGAGCAGCCTAGACTATCATTATGATTAAGCTCAAGAGCAGTGTAATTCTGTGCCATTGCTGAAGCAGTCACCAAAGAGAAGCTGGAGTCAAATTTCCCTACATCAGAAAGGAAATTGCCTTCCTTTGCTCTCCCTGAACAACTAATTTTATAAGACTACTTAATTTATAGGGAAGAATGCTGAAAGAACAAGCGCTGGAATCAAAGTTTCCTTACCTGCTCTGCAGGATTGAGGCTGACACACACAGAAGCAAGGCTTGTGCATTACAGCTGTGTTATGGTACACAAGACAATACCTGGCTAACAAATCAAATGCAGATATTTTTTAAATCAGCAGAAAAATAAGTGCAGATAGCATATGCACACAGCTGCACAGGTAAATCATGGGTTCCAAACGACAACTACAATCTCCACGGATGGCCCTTCATACTTAGACAGAATTTCAATAAAGCTTTTCCAAAAGAGCAAACATGAAACTGGTATCAGCCCAGCTACAGGATCCAGAGCCCAGCTTTGGCCTCCTGGCACCAGCTGCACTCATGTAACTATTTATGCAAACGAGTAGTTCAATAGTTTCAGTTGGTTACTGATGTGACTGTAGTTAATGACAGAGGCACACCTTGCCAGGATGGGGTTTATTGTCGGAAAAAATTGCCAAACTTTGAAGTTGAATGTGTAAAAAAACACTTTAGCCACTCCTGTGTGTTAATAGACTCTACATCTTGGAGTTTGTATTTTAAGTTATTATGCCATCGAAGCTGTTAGCACACGTTTTTCTTAACTAAAATAAAGTATTAAAATATTACAAGCTCACTCCATCCTACAGGTAAAGATTTTTCATCTAACATCTTAATGTCAATTAGATATGACTAAACCCAAATACTATTACACGTAATGAAATTAAGGTTCCACTTGAACATGCTATGGGAGAAAACTGATTTCCTTTGTAGCATGTGGTTAGAGAGGCAATGTAAGAACTGTTTCCATAAAAATGCACAGAAATCATGTTAAAACTTTGATGCATAGGATCCACATGGCTAAGCAGGATCTAAAGCTCATTTATCATCAACTCTGGCACTTTTATGTGTGCAATTGCTATCTCCACCTCATTTACTAAGCCTTTTAATTTTCTTATTCCTTGTCTCCCCATGCCAGAAAGGAATAAACACCTATGCAAACTTCTTCTAGACTCACACCAAGAATAATCCTTTAAAACACTATAAAACCTCAGTTGTCCAGGAAGTGCAGCAACACCCAAGAGCTCATTTTTATTTTTAATAGACAGCCATAAAATTTTGTTTATATTCATATTTAAAGGCTTGTCTATTTTGAGTCCCTCTTTTCAGTTCAAAGTCCAAGCACATAGGGTCCAATGTAATTTCTCTGCAACATGAAAACAGTTCCCTAAATTCTTTCTAGTTCTACTTTATTTTCAATATAAAATCAACTTTCGCTTGTCCTAACAACATTCTCTCTCTCTCTCTGTTCATGTATGTATATGGACCCCATACACATACAGATTTTACAGAACTATTTATAATATTTGAATTCAAATTTACTGAAATCCAAGCAAATAATTTCAAGGTCAGCTAAGATACGGAAGTGGTAAGTTCTCCTTCGTTGAAATATATGTTTTTCTTGAATGCACCTGTTCAAAGGCCATCCTTCACATGAGTTAAGCCAAAAGGTCACCAGCCTTTCCAAATAATAAAAGTTTCGAATATCCAAACTTCATACTGGAAAGCCAGAAAACACATCCAATACAGTACCTTTATAGTTCTTTAACTGAAACACATCCATTTAAGAAGAAATTCCAATGGACAGTACACCACAGTACAAAGCAAAACATCAATACTCAAGGAAACGGGAAACATCATGATACGTGTTTTTCATTACACCTTTTTTTCCTATATATAAAGGGCCTTTGATTCTATCCCCACAACTCTAGATTACCAAGTCTTCATGTACTCTAAATGAAATGCAAAGTGCTTTGGCTGTTAGGCAACAACAGAAGTGTTAATACTAGAAGTTGTGTGGTTTGGGTTTTTCTTCTTATGGAAGAGTCAAGGCATACTTCCAACACAAACATGAGACATCTACTAATTTTCAAGGCACCATCCTAAATATGTAGGTGTTCTAAGGAGACAAAGTGTTTCACGTAAACACAAAAACACCTTGCTATTGCCACACTCTCATTATCAGAAACAGCTCAACCTCACTGAAACCTTCCCTCAAAAACCAGTCCACAGCACGAGAAAAATATTTCCAAATATTTTAAGCAATAAAACCTGTTATCCTATCGTAAGCCTTACTCACCAGACAGTAGCACTACCAGCTCCAACCACAGTAACAGGCCTTTACAGAAGAAGTAATTCTTGACATAAATTCCTTAACACCCAATTTTTCACTCACACATCTTATCAAACCTTGTTTTTCACAGTAGGGGCACGACTGCAGCAGTGTTTTCACAGTGTCACCTGGCAATGCCCATTTCTCTCTCCTGAACATCTTTGCCAGGTTTATCTGCTTGGGCACAGTTGAAGGCTATTCAAACTCAGATGATCTCCTCCTTGTACAGCTGCTAAACACCAAGATGCTACGTGCAAAGAGCATATAATACATAGCTTTTTTCCTAGACTTTTTAAGAATATTCAAACTAAGTGCAACATATAGTTTACAGAAAAATCCTTTTTACTCAAATCTGCATCTAGACACAAGGCAATCAAGTGATTTTCCATGGTCCTGGCTCTGAATGTATTTGAAGTAGGACTCACACTGCAACCCATAAAGCTAAAGCAATAGAGTGAAAAAAATTAAAGTGAGACTTAAAGCGAGGAAAGGAGTCATAGAGATGTGACAAACAGCAAAACTAATTTCACTGCAGGTGTTACATATAAAGACACTAATTAATATGGCAGTATTTCTGTTTTTCTCATCACAGACATAATAACTGCCTTCCTTTTTGCTGAAAAGAACTTAAAATATATTTCTGAATGAAGAATTAACAGTTTTGGTTCAATCTTGAGCTTATAAAGGCTGAGAAAATAATGTATTTCTCCTGGTTATTCCTCAAATCTACTTTGTTAATGCAAGTGAATAAAAATATAATAATGGATTGCTTCCTCTTAAAAAAGCTGCACGTCTCTTTTGACTTCAGACCAAGCTGAAGCTGAATAACAGTTACTTATATATGAACAGTTTCACTGTCATCCCTTACTTCCTCCTCTCCATCATAACTGAATCAAACAGGGCTTTCCAACCTCCACGTTCCCATTACTTTTTATAACAGAAATTTCAATTTCAGATAATTTGGGGTAATTTGAAAGCAACTGTTGCCATAATTCTTGAATTAATAAGAAAAAAAATATTATTCCTGTCTTCCTCAAAATCTTATCTACAAAATAAATCAAGCTTCCTACTTTCTTAACTGATACAGCTGCTACTATGAATAAAAAAACCGTTTTCAAGGGTTTTTTACCAGAAGACTGAAGTGATTTTCCCGTCACTATCTTTAATTTTGATGTCACTTTAGTCGGTGCAATTTGAAAATTAAAGAAAAAAAACGTAGGTACAAATAGTACTTTCCTTTAAAACTAAAAACTTGCTTCATAATCACCATTTAGCAAACGGAAGAAATCATAACCATCACTAGAAAAACCATTTCTGCAGAAGTTCATGAATTTACCTGCATGGAGTAAACGCTTTCCGCAAATCCTTGCTAGAGATAATAGACGATCATTGAGATTATTTGACTGCACTAATTACATTAAATGACTTCCTTAATATCTTCCACTTCGCACTATACAATGCGAACACCCCCCTCCCTACTGCAATAAACATCTGTTCGTGTCTCCTCTTCAAAGGAAAACATTCTCTAAGCCACCGATACTACGAAGCGGATTTTTTTGTAAGCGATTATATAACTTGTTTCTTTCCGAGCGCTGCTGCAGCATATTTTACTGTCAATTGATGGGAACGAAAGCCTTGCGCTGAGAGGGCGATGGGCGAACGCAGGACTTTTTCTTCCAGGGTTTCTTTCACCGGTGCGAAAGGATCCTCCCGGTCGCAGCTGGTTTTGGAGCTGGCGCCCGTCGGGGTCTGTGCCCAGCCAGGGCGGCTGGCAAGCAGCGGGGCAGAGGCACACGCCAAGCTCCGTGGGCAGCCAGGCTGTGCCGCTCCTCTCCGCCCGCCCACCCGCGAACTTTTCCGAGAGGACGCCCGCGCCCGCTCCACCCCGCTCCCACCGCCTCCCGCAGCGGCTCAGCCCGATGTGCCCCACACTCACCGACGGGGCACCGGTAACGTGTGTGTGTCTGGCGAGCCCTGCTGCCGCTCTCGGAGCAGATACTCCGCTAGCCCGGCCGCCAGCCGGCCTCTCACGGCGGCAGCTCGGGCAGTGCCTCCCCTCCGGACGAGCACGGGGCAGGAGCCGCCACTCTGCTCGGTCCGGTTCCCCCTTGCCCACAAGAAGGCGCGGGGACAGAGACCCCCCCCAGCCCCGGAGCACTGGTGCGCCACTCACCTCCCAGGCTGCTGCTGCCGCCTCTGAAGAGTCTCGTCCCCCTCCTCCTCCTCCATGGTGCCGCTCCACCCCTTCCACGGCGTCGGCTTTGCAGGTCTCCGGTAGGAGCTGTTGAACGGCTGCGGATTTCCACCTGACCAGCCCGCCGCCGCGGGCGGCGCGGTGAGCTGCAGGCAGCAGCACCATAGCAGCCGGCGCCTCACCATGGTGAGCAGGGGTTCTGCGGCGCCCGGCCCTTCACCGTGGCGGGCGCGGGCTCCCCACAGGCCGCTCCCTGACCGCGGCGAGCAGAGGGCACCACAAAGCCCGGCCTCTCACTGTGGCGGGCAGGGGCTCCGCGGCGCCGTTAGCAAGATGGCGGCGGGGGCCCGTGGAGGAACAAGCAGCTATGCAAACTTCCTGTGGCCTCAGGAGCTGGGGCGTCCCGGAGCCTCGGCGGGACAGCGTCAGGGCTGCCGGCACGTTCTGCCCCTGGAGGCCGGGCTGCTCGTCGGCTCCGGGGAAAGGCAAGCACTCGGTTGTGCTCCTGGCCGGCTCCGATGGGAGGTAAACGCTGCCCGCAGTCCCCTTTCAGAGCACGAGCATGCTTCTGATGTCTGTATAAGTTAGGTCAGCTACAAGGTGTTTATGTAGCTTGAGTTATAAGATATCTATGTAATTTAATATCAATATAACTTAAATAATGAGTTTTTATCAATATAACCCGAAGCATATCAATATAACTTGAAGCATAGCTTTCTATACTTATATAGCCTGAATCATAGCTTTTACTTATGTAACCTGAATCATAACTTCTATACCTACATAACCTGATACTTATATAACCTGAACCATAACTTTTGATACTTACATAACCTGATATGAATAGCTTTTTATACAATGCAATGGCTAGTGTATAATTAACTAGTTGCTTAAATGCGAAATAGAAAAAAGCTCACCAGGTGTATAGTTTCAGAGACACATAAGTGTAGCACTAGTGAAAAATTGTCAAGTGCAAAGCCAGTTAACCACAAAACAGAGAATTTCGGCCAGTTGAGACCAGATGGACCAAGGAGCACCGTAAATATGCATGCACCCGAGACAAAGTTGAATATTTCAAATGCGAAGAAGACTTTAGAAGCCTTCATCAAAGACCCCCGAATTGGGGGGGGTTACAAGCACAATGCAAAAAGATTGTCTAATAACCAAGAGATCATGCTATGTAAATTAGTTCTGGTGCGTATGTGATGGTGCTGTAATGACATAGCAACATTAAGCAAAATTTACTGTATAAATAGACCACAGCACTTAGCAAAGGTTGGTGAGTTAGGAGGAAAAATCCGCCTCGCCACCAGCGCTGCAATAAACAAATACGTGCTCTATAGACATCGGTCTATGGGGATTTATTTCCAGTCTATCTTTCTGGCATCACTCCGACCGCCAGGTGCTGCGGTGAAAAGTTTCCTGGGCTCGGTTTTCTCAGCAGCCAGGGGCAGTGCCGCCATCCCTGGGGTACCAGCACTCACGGGAGGTGCGGTGTCCGGGCGAGGCCACCCTCCTGCTGTACAGCCCACCTCGCAGGCACCTGGATCCCCACAGCCTTGGGAAGGTAAAACTCGTGTCCAAGTCACTTCACGTGCTGGGTTACAACCATCCCCTCACTCCCTGCTCACATCTGTCAGAAGTTTGCAGGCATCTCAAAACAATGGGCTGAGAAGTGAGGCATTTTGAGGCACCCAACCCAGAGGAACTGGGTTCTCAGAAATAAATGTGTATTTTTAAAAAATTTCCTTACCTCCTTAGAGACAATGGATGGCAAAAAACAAAGCTATGTGAGATACGAAAACCACCCTGTATTATATAGCGGCCATATGAAATCTAAGAATATCTGGAGCTCTGATAACATGTTTATGTACATTCTGTCTTGCAGCTTGGGCCTGGATGTATGGTTCATTGGTGAAGAAATCATTCTTATGTTCAAGGCCTAAGTTCTCAAGGCACGCCTTGGGAGACTAGAAATATAACTCTTTTGTTATCTTTCATTCTCTTAGTTTCCTTTAGGTAAAGGATTGATAAATCTATCAAGCTGCCTTGTTCTGTATGAGTTATCTGTTTTCTGTGTTCTGTACGTACCGATACAGATACGTATTGGTTGCTTATGGTCAGGCAGCTTTGCTGACATTTGCCAGTGGAAATTCCTAATTTATTTCTTATGGCCCTTCTCGCCTGACATTTCCTGATCATTTCGTCTACCACTATATCTAATGCTAAGCTGGCCTTGTAGTAGCAATAATACTCGTAATTATTAAACACAAATCTATATTGATTGAAGGTATTTCTACTGTTACTTTATGGAGTTTAAGATCTACTAAATGAGTTAGATGATAAAGCTGTTCTGGTCAAAGACCATTAACAGTAATAATTAGTGCCTATGTGTAGAAATCTGTGGATGCCATTAGGTAAGTGCCTCCAGGCTGGTAGTAGCTGATTGCCAACAGTAGCAGATTTGGGGTGCTCATCCTACACTTCAATTGGGTATCTCCGAGTAGGCAGCCCTGGCTCCACATGTGGTGCGGAAGTAGTTTGTATATCACCAGTGCTGCAAAAGCCAAAGCTTGGGAGGCTCTGCTTTAGTGAATGCATTTTGTCTGTACTACAAATAGAGATGTCGACGGTTGGAGGCTGTAAGTAAAGACACCTGGTATCTGTGGAGCGTGCAGCTTTCAATTTGAAAGGAAACATGACTGGTGAAAAATGATATGGTTGTTCCATTTCTGACACTGCTAGAAGTGTTTATCAGTGTATTACCAACTGTGCCACACCAGCACGCACAGCATGAGAAAATTCCACTCCAGAGGTACTGTTCAACAGAACCAGGATTTTAAACTACTTTCCTATTTTCAGTATTCCCAGGAGCCAACTGAGATCTCACAGTAGTCCTGCTTCTTTTTGAGTTTTGATTTTTCAATGTCTTATGCATACAAACACATCTAAACTGAGGAAAAGTCCCAAGGGAATATCTGTGCTCAAGTACAGGGATGTCTCTGACTCTTAATACTCCGCAGTCATGCTAACATGCTTAGAGGACTGCTGTTAGAATCCTACAGGAGTTGGAAGCCAGAAGTTATTAACAGATAGGAAGGTTCCAGCCATCTGTGCATGAGGTAAGAGTTTCTGCTTGGCACCTAGTCTTAAGAAAGGAAGATTTAATAATTTTATTTCCATCAGTGGCATGCAGTCCTGATTAGTCAGGCACTTTTACTACTCAGACTGACCCTAAATATTGCCCTCTATATATGCAAGTAAAAAAGTTGTGGAAGGTTCTTTGTACTGCAGAGAGGCACAAATACTGAGGGATAGCAAAGTGGGGTTATTGAGGAATCAGTGCATTTTTTTTCCTCACACTGAAATTTAACAGTTGAAACAGAATAATCTTTTATTGAAATTTTTGGGGTACACCATTTATTAACTACTTGGAAGGATAAGTTCCTTAAACTAGCTTAATTTGCTTATTACAACAACCTGTATCTTAACTAGAATCACATGGTTAGTGTTTCATGAATTGTATCTACAGTGGTGTCTTTCCCTTGGAGATAGTGTATTAATCATAGGCAGAACAGCTTGACTAACTTGATTACAAAATTTCTCTTGATGAAAGTTTTAACCTTCTCCACAACTGAAGTTTATCAGTATTTTGTTTAGATCTCTCAAGTGTAGTGTTAATGTCTTTTTCACGAAGTCTAATTTAGTTGGTTGACATAAGCTGTGTCAGAGCAAGATACTCATTGTCTTGGCCAGTAACTGAAGCACAATGTAAAGCAATAAAAAAAAAATAGAAATTCTTGTAGTTAAAATTTTTTAGCTTTATAACTGAACTGTCTGAACTTGATTGAAAATCCTCCTAGATGGCAAAGTAAAAGTGTTGTACCATGTCTCACTCCATCCTAGAATATCCAGTCATAGTCCAAAGTCTCTTTTGGCTGAGGTTGGCTATATACTAGGCAATGTTTATTGTTATAGTGCAGATGCAGTTTATTGCAGAAAAAAAACTACACTTGCTGGAACAGTTTGTGCTGGACATCTGAGTGAAATAAACTATCCTGGCAAAAAAAAATTTTCATCACTCTAATATTGGCGTTACTGGAATTTTTACTAGCATGGAAATTTAGCACCAAAAGGAATTCCACAAGGCTAGTAAAAGCCTCTGGCAAAACTGGCCCATGTTGGGACATAACCAGAAAGCCTAACCTCGCCCTTCTAATTACTGTGTGCTGAAGTAACCACTCTTACGGTATCCACCCTCTTTACGAGAGAACTTGAGGGAGAAAAGTTATTTGGTGCTTGTTGCAGGCAGAGGCAAGCAGAGTTTCAAATCATGTAGGATGTTAAGTTACCCAGTGAAAGAGGGTTACACAACCGGCTCATATGTATATATATATATATATATATACACACACACATACACACACACATATACATACACACACATGTAGGTACAAAATGCTTCACAATAGTGTTTAATCAAAACATTAAATTGACATGCACAAAATTTATGTATAATAAATACATAAAAATTAAATTACTGTAAATATTATGTTTACCATTACAAATCCAAATCTCTTACATGATAAAGAATTTGACAATTTTGGGGATTATAGAGAAGGAACTTATGAGGTACAGTTAATGCTCAAAAGCACATTATGTTTTGTTTTATGTGAAATATTCTCTGATGCCTTGCTAGCGTATTTTAACTTCTACTTAGGGAACGAAACTGGGAAAGATAACAAACTGGAACTATAACAGAGACATTTACTCTGTGTTAAACCAGTAACATGCCAGGAACATTCTCCAGCCCTGACACTAAATTTGCCAATGCCTGTATTTTCATACAGATAAACGTTCCTAGCCCTGAAGGGCAGGTGGCTGTATCAGAACTGCTGTTGAAAGTCTTACCAGGCCCATGCTAATCCCTAAAGGTGCTTGGGCACTATGTGGCAGAATAGTATTCAGCAAAACTCAGGTAGCAACCTTGCTAGTGATTTAATGCTTATTAAAATGCAGTAATGTCCACCATGTGTTGTAGTTTACTGGAACACATCTAGCCTTAGACAACACCTGATTTTGAGATTTAACTTTGTATCTCAGAGGAAATGAAAGTTTTTAGGTTTGTTTTCAAAATTAGTAAAGCTTGGTAGTGTCATTGTGAACAAGCACTACTCTGAGATGATGCTGTTATAGCCAGTACCTGGTAATGTATTCCTATTGCACAGCATTTTGCAAAATTGCTATCATTAAAATTGACTTAGGAAGTTCAATCACAGTGTTTAAAAGGCTGCATCAGATCCAGATTCCTTTGTGAGTGGCACTGTTCAGAAAGCAAAATCCTTGCCTTTTTGCAATTGAATTTGTAATTGAGCACAAGGTAGGGTAACATGTTTAGTAAACAGGAAAACATTCTGGATTTACAAAGGAGAAAAAAATAAGAATATGCAGGATAGCTCCTAACACAAGTTGATATGAATGTCTTCATTTTCAGTTGAGAATTAGAAATTATAGAACATTGTGCTGTTTTTGTTGCAGGCAAGATGATGACAAACTGTTTCTTTGTGTCTAAATGCATTCCGGAAAAGGATACCTCTATCATTTTAGACTGATACTAAAATGGATTGAGGTTGTGAACTATCCTTTAAGGGAGTGTTTCTCATGAGTAGTGCCATGGCTTGAATGTGAATGTTGGCAATTGTGAAGGTCTTGACTATTCCCTGTTGTTTTAATTTTTTATATGACCAGGTCACTGTCTGAATATGTAATGATCCTTATTCTCATGCCATTTATATGTGTGGCTTCATTTTTTTGGTGGCTCTAAGAAATATTTGGCACTAGCTCTGTGCTTTTATTCACCACAGAGCAAATAGGTTTCTCTGAGACGGATACACATCATCTGACAACCCTGGCACTGGGTCTCAATGAGTCTTTGAGATGGTCTGGCTGCCTTCATGGCTGTGATTGTTGCCCTTCAGCAGAGTCTCCTGGAATGTGGGGGGAAAATTCATCCTGTCGAGACACCACTTCCTTGTATGTTTGGCATACAGTTGGCATGAAAAATGAGAGGGCTACTGGCACTGGCAGCACTACAAAGTCCTCTGAGACAGACAAGATGCAAATATGTGGGAAAGGAAGGAGGCATGGTGTGAGAGTATGGAAGAATGTACTCTTAGGGACTTCATGGTGGACATGCTGGGGCTGTCCCAGTCTCTGTACATCTGATGCCATGATGATTTTTTGCCTTTTCTTTTATACCCTACCCCCTGGATGTTTACTTCCTGTGAAAACCAAGCTGCAGGAAAAAAGACAAACGCACATCTAGGTTCTTCACAGCGTGAACTGGGATGCAGCTGAGTTGTCCACCTTTACTAAGAAAGCTGGGAATGTTCTAAGATTTCCTAATCCACCGAATTCATCCATCCTAATCTTTCTTTCATTCTCTCTGTATCATTGAAATTGGCCAATAATTTCACAAGAAAAAGGGCTAAAATCAGATAATGATGATGGTATTGTAACTGAAACATTATGGATAATTTCAAATAAATTAGGGTTTATATTGCAATGAAAAATACATTGTGAAAAGGGAAAACAAGAAAAATTAATTACTTTTAAAGTCATTTAAAGTTACTGTAGGGAAATATTCATAAATAAGGAAGAAATTGTATAACAATGAGGTAAGTCAGAGCTTCCCTGTGATCACTTGTAGATACTCAGAATTGATGACCATCCTTTTCCTTTTCTCCCTAAAACATTTTTTTAGCTTTATCGTACAAGCATCATAAAAATACAAGACTAGAAGGGGCTTCAATAAATCTCATTGTCCAAACCACTACATTCGGTGAGGGTCTTTCATAATTGAAGTATTATTGTAACTGTCAGCATCCCATGCAGGCATGCTCTGTGCCACATGAAGCTGCTTTCAGCTGCCGAGCTGCTGCTCTGGCACTAATGAAACTGCTGGGTTCCCAGGCTGACCTCAGTACCCTGCTACTGCCCTCCTGAAATGTGTGAAACCTCTTCTTCATCCACAGCTCCCAGGAGGGAGAGAGAAAGGAAATCCACTTTGATTTTAACAGCTGGCACTGAATAGAGGAGAGAGTTATAAATAAATGGAAATAAAGAATGAGGGCGTGTCACTGAAGCCATGACAGTCACTTTTTGGTATGGCAACAGATAAGCAGTGCTCTGAGTGACAAAATGTCAGTCTGAATGTGTAGACACTATGATGATGTCAAAAGAGTCTCATTTGAATTGGGATTCAGGAGGATCCTCTATTTAAATCATGTCGGAACTACTGACAGGCTGCATGACCTTTTACAATATACTGAGCTCCATGGGTCAAATTGGTCTTTGCTACAACTAAATTGAGTACAATAGAATTATTCTGTGACTGAACTTGATTTCTCAGACATCAGTCAACACAGCTGGTTCACTGAATAAATGAAAGAAAGCAATCATAGATGTCACTGGAAAACAGATGTGTCTGAACTGAGTCTTTTAATTTTGTCAAAACTAGAGCAGAAGTGTGAAACTTACTTAAAATGTGTAAGTAATTGCTGATAGTGGTTTATTGACAATGTAAACTCTCTGAAGGTAACAAAGGTGTAAAAGTGCCATTGTCCTTTTTAAAGGGAATGTAAATGTCGCATATGTCATTTAAAACTTGGAAAATGATGGATGGTTCTTTAAGTATTCTGGTATAGATTGCTCTTTCTTAAAAAAATTAATAATGACAAATTACTCAGGTATTTATGCTGAGTCATTTACATTACAATGCTGCGCACTGGTAAGCTTCTTCCATAGAAAATGCTTTTAGAGTCAGATAAAATAATAGTGTTATTTAATAAAAGGTAAGTGTCATGGGCAGACATTATATTTTTATTATTAGACAATAGAAGATAAATGTCATGGGCAGAATGGGAGCTTCAGACAAAGTTTATTGGGGAGAACTCCTCTGCCCTGTTGAATCGCAAGGTGAAGAAAGGACCCTCTTGCTTTCTAAATTCCTTCTCAGAAAGGAGTCTGGGTTGAGATGGATCCAGTCCTAGTCCCAGACTTTCAATGGTTTATGTCAAAAGTATGATATAGGTGTAATTGAGCTTTTATACAGTTCTGTCCCACAAGATTAAGGATCCTAAACCAAATATATTTATATGAATAAAGTAGATAAGAATTGAAATTGATTATGATGATGAAAAGACTAAAAGACCTTAATCAGAATTATTTACTACACAGTATATGTAGCTATAACTACTAGTACAGTGCACTATGTATTGAAGCAATATTGAAACAATGATGTTAAAGCTAGCAAAATAATTATGGAAATTGATGTTACTCACTCATACAATGCCTGTGGGCACATCTCTTTCTCAGTCTTGAGGATTAACCTTGAGGGGTGTCCCCACCCAAGGGAGGAATCTCCACACACACTCTGAGAAGGGGTATGTTAGAAAACTCTGTCATTAAGAAGTGGGACTGAGCTTTTATAGTACAAAGTGATTGACTATCAGTCAGGTGTCTCCAGGCTCAACAGCTTTAGATACATTATCAGTACTATCACTTGTTGGCTCCTTTATCAGGAACTTTGCCACATCCTCACAGATGCCAGTTTCTGCCGGGAAACATTGTTCTTTCTCTGAATGTTAAATTTTGGGATTGATAAGTCAGGCTGGTCTCAGCGTTCTTCACTACCAGTGTGACTTGCATGAGGTGTGAACCTCATGAAGTTCAGTGAGGCCAAGTGCAGAGTCCTGTACACGGGTCAGGGGAATCCCAAGCAGAGTACAGGCTGGGCAGGAAATGAATCAAGAGCAGCCCAGGCGGGGAAGGACTTGGAGGTGTTCATAAATGACAAGCACAACGTGACCCGGCAATGTGCGCTCCCAGCCCAGAAAGGCAAACATATCCCGGGCTGCATCGAAAGCAGCGTGGCCAGCAGGTCAGAGGAGGTGATTCTGCCCCCCACTCCACTTTGGTGAGACTGCACCCAGAGTACTGCATCCAGGTCTGGGGTCCCCAACGTAAGAAGGATGTGGACCTGTTAGAGTCAGTCCAGAGGAGGTGAGCAGAGGGTTGGAGCACCTCTCCTATGAAGTCAGACTGAGGGAGTTGGAGCTGTTCAGCCTGGAAGAGCAGACTTCAGGGCACCTTCCAGTACCTAGAGGGGACCTACAGGAAAGCTGGAGAGAGACTTTTTACACGAGTGTGTCGTGACAGAACAAGGGGGAATGGCTTCAAACTGAAAGACAATAGGTTTAAATTAGGTATTTGGAAGAAATTCTTTACTTCAGGGGTGCTGAGGCACTGGAACAGTTTGCCTATCCTTGGAAGTGTTCAAAGCCAGATTGGATAGGCTTTTGAGCAACTTGGACTAGGGGAAGATATCCCTGCCTATGGAAGTGGGGATGGAACTAGATGATCTTTAAGGTCCCTTCCAACCTAGGCTATTCTATAATGCTGTGAAATGAATCAGATCAGGAACGCGTTTTCAAGCCTAGCTGAAAGGCTTCTGTGTCTGTGTACCTGTATCACTAGGTCTGCTGGTTTGGGCTGGAATAGAGTAATTTTCTTCATTGTAGCTGGTCTGGGCTAAATGTTAGATTTGCTCTGGAAACATTGTTGCTAATTCAGGGATATTTTTGATTTTGCTAAGCAGTGCTTGCACAAAGTCAAGGCCTTTTCTGCTTCTCACCCCACACCACCAGCAAATGGGCTGGGGGTGCACGAGAAATTACAAAGGGGACACAACCAGGACGGTCAACTTCGACTGACCAAAGGGATATTTCATACCATATGGCATCATGCTCAGTACATGAAGCTGGAGAGAAAGAAGGAAGGAGGGGTTTAACAAGTAGGAAAAAAATACTTGGCATAATTTAAGAAAACTTGGAGAAGTGACACTGGTACACTTTTTCATTTTTTCATGACAATTTAGTAATGAGGACAATGGAGGTGCTTCTTTAGACATGACTAAAAAAGAGCTCATAAAGGGTGTTCCAGTTCATCCTCTTGCTTCAGAGCAAAATCCACTCTATCTAATCAGCTCCTGACAGATATTTGTTCAATGTGACCTTGAAAATTTGCTGATTCTTCAGACCTCTCCTCAGTCAGCTACTGCATAACATTCTTTACAGTTCAAAAGCTTTTTGTAAAATATAACTGAAATCTTCAAGTTGCAATTTAAGGCTGTTATTTCTTGCCATATCAATGGACATGAAGAATGCTTTGTATCTCTGCAATACTTTTTACATATTTGAGAACTGATATAATCCCTCAATCCTTGCATTGCTGGACTAAAGAAATGAATTCTTTCAATCTTACCTCATGTGTCAAATTTTCTATAACCTTTGAAAATTACATGGTTCTACTGTGGTTTCTTTATCAGAGAGAAATCACAAGGTTTCTTTATTGTTTGTTGAGGTTTTTTTCCAGAATGTTGCTTTTAATATGTTGTTTTCTGGCAAAACCACATTACCTCTTATTTATCACCACAGGATTACGGGATAATTTAATTTGAAGGGGATCACAGGAGGTCCCTAGTCCAACCCTCTGCCAAAACTAGGGTCAGCTCTGAATTCAGATCAGACTTGATCCTGTTGGATTTTGAAAACCTGCAAGAGTAGAGACTTCACAAGCTCTATGGACAACCAGTTCCATGGCTTGACTGACATGTGAAAATGTTTTCCCTTAAATCTAGCTTGAACCATTCATATTTCAATTTATGCCTATTATCTGTCACTGTCTCACCATACAGCAATCTTGAGAAGTCTGGCTCTATTTTCTTGATAACCTCCTCTTGGCTATTGTGTAGATGCTTAGGAATACTTATTATTACTGTTGTTGTTGTTATTATTATTATTATTATTACTAGAGAGGTGGCAAATAACTACATTTCCTGAATTCCTGAGTTTTGGATTCTTCCTTTTTCCATTTGTATGCTTGACCATTCCTTTCCTATTTAACTTACATGTTCCTTATCTAGAGAGTGAATAAAGCATTCCTTAACAGAGTACTAGTAGAGAATGGTTACAGGTTCTAGCAGGCTGACACAATTTAGAACACTGAATTTATCTAAGTTGTATTTATCTGTTTTTGTCCCTTTTCTATCTGGAAGCCTTATTCCATTCTCTAATTTACAAATCAAAGCAAGCCATCCCACTCAAGCATTTGTAGAAGCCAAGGCAAGGAGGTAAAAAAAGAGCCTTTTCACCAAGATGGTGGGCAAATGCTGGAACAGGCTTCCTAGAGAGGTGGTCAATCCCCAAGCATGACAGTGTTTAAGGGGCATTTGAACAATACCCTTAATGACACAGTTTAACTTTCAGGCAGCCCTGAATGGGTCAGGCATTGTTGGTCCCTTCCAATTGAAATATTCCATTCCATTCCATTCCATGTCCTGGTTGTGAGTGTCAGCCACCATTACATGGAAGTCAAGTCATCTGTTTAAAGGCAAGTACTTTGAATTAAATTGGAGGTCTCATTGGCTGTGCTGAACTTTGATTTGGGACTTTAGAGTCTATGCCTATAAGGATCAGATAGCAAATCTCAACTATGCACCCAGTTCCTGGTGCTTTACTGTAGACTGTCTAGATGTGTTGTTTATTCAAATATACATGACTGGGGATAGAATAATAGAATAGAATAGGTTGGAAGGGATCCTAAAGGTCATCTGGTTCCAATCCTCCTGCCAGGGCATGCACTCGATCAGGTTGCTCAGAGCCCCATCCAGCCCGGTCTCGAACACATACAGGGATGGCGAGTCCACAAGCTCTCTGGGGTAGATTTTGTGTAGACACAGAGAGTCAATCCATACATTTCTGAGAAACGTATGAGGACTTTATATGGATGAAATAAAAATTGAAATGTAAATGCCACATATTTTTTCATTCATTTATCCACAGACTGCTGAAATCTTTGGAAAACAGTAGAGCAGAATAGTTTCAAGAAGCTTTGGGGTGTTTAGAGTTTCTCAATAAATCTGTTATGATCAAATTATATGTATAATTATACTAAAAATTACTCCTAGTGCTTAACTTATAATTCTAAAAGAAAAGATTGAGAAGTAGATCCTTTCACTGGTAGAAAGCCAAGGCTAGAAAACACAGGTTATCATAGTGGCAAAAAAAAAGGAAAAAGGAAAAGACAAGAGGAATAGCTGTGATATTTGTGCACTGTGCAGCTGGCGGTAAGTTCTGAAGCTTTCTGGGGTTACTTTTTATTGGGAAAAATGTTTGAGGATAAAATAAATACATTACATAATACAAAAGTAGATCTGCCAGCATTAATAGAGCAGCAGGATGACTGATAGGCACAGTCAGAAACACATGAGATTATGGCTAATGCTTGAATTAGTGCAACCCCTATGCACTACTATCAATGCAGTAACTGCAAGCAGCTAGAGAGTAACTGCCCATCCCCTAATTCTGTTGGATCTGCTTAGCAGTAATGACTTGGATTCCTATTCCAGACCTTATTTCATTTGACATACTATAGCTCATCTGCTATGAGGACCATGTCGTGTTTGAAAATGCCTCTTAGGTGGATCTCTTAAGCCTCTCATATTAACCCAGTTCTTACATACTTAGTTAAATGCGATTTTCAAATTTAAAAAAAAAATCTGTTTCAGAGGCACACAGGTATTCTCAAGCCTCACAGTCAGCATCTGAAGTTCCAAAGGCAAACGTGGAAGCAAATGTGTTTAAGGTATACAGTATCTCTATGTGTTTGTGTCAATTTGTTTGTCTTCTGGACATTGCAGACTTACAGCTTGTTTAAAAATCAGCTCATTAACACACAAGCACTGAAATTCTCACATTGCAAACCTGATGATTTTCTGAGCATATGAGGCTTCAGTTGCACGGCTTTCGTGATGGAGAAACATCACAGTGCACATCAGCTACAGAGAAAACCTGTGCATCCACAGTGTCTGGATTCAGTAGATGTTTGGAAGCTTTCTTGGAATTACTGCACTGCACTAGCTGCCAAACATCTGGAAGTCAGTACTAAAATGTAGAAAAGTGGTAGAGAAGAAAATGACCAGCAAAAGCAGCTGTCTCCCACAAAAAAAATGGTAGTCTGCCATTCTGGGCTATAATAGGATTTGAGAAAGGCAGCAATATGGGACATAGAGTACAGTGGGTTTAAGAAGCTTCAGAAATTGTTTTTCTTCAGAGGACTGTAAAAAAGGCCAGTGAATCTGAAATCAGTCTGAAAAAATAATATTTGGTGAAATACATGACTAAGCTGTGCAATCAGATCATTAACTTGAAATTTGAAAGTTTGAATATCAACTCTAGCAAGTTAGCTGCTTATGTGAGCAGAAATATCTGACCAATGATATTCCACATTTCCAAACTTCTGATAGCTTCTCAGGTTAAAAAATCCCCAACTTTCTCTTTCCCAGCCACCTGTCAACACTCCTAGCTTCTCTCTTGATAACTTCTACAGTGTGGTTGTTCATCACATTAAAATCAGCACGAAATCCAGTTGCTACACAGTCTTGAACCTTGAATATGTGCATGCATAAAAAAATTAACTTCTTGTAATATAAAATAAATAACTCAAGGAATACTCATGTGATTACTGTATTTATATTTAATTAATGGCAAGCACTCAGTATTTAAAATTACATAAAGATGCTGCAATATTTCCAGCCTCCTGCATAAAAATGCTGTAGGCCCTTACAGAATATAAGTTCAACTTGCTGTACCCTTGAGAAAATGCATTTATAATCTGTATAATATCCTCTAATAGTATATTAAAATATATGGATCTGCTATTTAGATAAGGGATATTTAGATACATGTGATGAGGTCCTAGCCTGAAGCTCAGGATAAGGTTTGTTTTGCCTGAAGGTAATTGCCTAGAAGTTGGGTGTTTGAGTCTGCTGAACTAGTAATTCATTCCTCTACAATCAGTGGGAGAGGGAAATACCATGAGGAGACATTTCAAAGTAACCATCCTAAGAGAGGTGCCCAGAGTACAAAGGATAACCCACAAATCACGGTGCCTATTTCCCTACACTAACTATTGAAAGAGCCCAGAGAAGTAGTTTTATACAGCTGAGGGGTGATGAGTGATAGGAGCACAAAGAAGGCCCTACAGCACAGAGAGATGAGTCGGGACACAAATTTGGCCAGTCTGCAGTAGTGTGATGACCCCTGAGAGTCTACAACGATGGCAATCAACCCAGGCTAGGAAATCAACCAGGAGGCTCATATACGTTGTTTCCGCAGTTAGAGTGCAACAGGGAAGCCTGGTAGCTAAACAAAACCTGCCCTGGATCAATGACTATTTTGGGCAAGTCTGGAATCACACTGTATTAATATCAGTATAAAACTACATGGTCTGCAGTTTGTGTTGGCTAACTTAAGCATTAGTAACATTATAGGGATTAACGAGTGAGAAAACAGGGTTTAAGAGAGGAAATAAAAGAGAAAACTCAGTTATCTGGATGTTACAATAGCATATAACTGTACATTTGCTGTATTGCAATGTGATGAGTAGCATTAGCAGCATTTTTGGGTAATGGAAAATCTACTTTCCTTCCACAGATTGTTGAAAAATGCTCACAGCATTGCTACCTGAACAATGCGGAACAGAGGAGGAACGAATCAGAGAATCAAAGAATCGTGCCTGTCTTGGCTACATGAACAGGTGCCATTCTAATCTTTTCAGTAACTGCATTAATTTCAGTTTTCACTGTGTTAACGTCAATTGAATTATACCAGAGACTCAGGTGACTTCTTAATTATTTTCTGGAGAAAATATTCACTGAAGTGACCCTTCCTTAAAATGAGAAAAAAGTTGAAATAAATGTTGGAGTTTTTGGAACTCATCTACCATTGGATCAGAATAATGCCCTAAAACAAGAAACCTGTATGTGGTTATAGTCACAGGGAAGGATGCAAATGACACTCGTGTACAATGCCAACAAAAGCAATAAAAAAGGACTGATCCTTATTCTGCAGTGGGTCTGCTAAAGGGCAAAGACAAACCTATCTGTTTAGCTGAATCAGATGAATTTACCCACAGGAATTTCTTGTTGAGTTACTGCATCAGGCAGAATCATTTGTTTGGCATGTTATTCTTGAAAAATTATGGTTACGAGCTATCAAAACTCCTTCCATTTATCTTTCTGATAAAAGCCCTCAGCTGTCAGGTAGTGGGGTATCTGGTACTTACTGACTTACTTATTTCAGTGCAGAAATACTTACAAGAAAAAAAAGAACTGCATGCAGACAGAATACTGTAATATTCCCTGGAGAAAGCTTTTAATCAACAGCTTCAAAAGAGTGCTCTGTTAATGAGCAACTGAAATGTTATAAATTCAGCCAACTATGTTTAATTTAGACAGTCTTCCTTGCTTGAGAGTACAAAAGACCAGTGTCAGTGGCCTGTAGGCCTTTGCAGTTGCTGCCCAGTGGTTAACCATGGGAAAGAAAAGCTATTGCAATTTAATTAGCTGAAGGATAACTTCTAGGTAATACTGACAAAAATAATCAGCTAGATGCCAGTGAATAGCTGGCACGAAAATCAGGCAACATAATGTCTATAAAGTTTGATTTGTATTCTCAAAACAGCTTTATTTACAAAAAACCCCTCCAACCCAGTCCTCTACAAAATAATGTATTGTTTCTCAAGCCCATGTTTTTAGGCTCATTTGAATTCTGCTTGCTCGGCTGAAATCAAGCCAATTCCTGGCAGCTGGATTTCAGCATATTCATTAAAGGCAATACTGTATCATTGCTTTAAAAAGATAGTAGATTGTAAATAAACAGTGAACACGATGACTCTACAAAAAGCTAACACAGCATTAAGCAGTAGTTTAGCCAAAGGCAATTTCAATTGTTAATGTTTACTGTGTGCTGGTTTCAGCAATTCTGAGCAGTGCTGTTCTAATGCTTAGTTCCTTGCCCTCTTGTGCTAGGGTTGGATCAGCCTGTAACTGGGCTGTAACTTCCCAACTACTTCTGTATTAAGTTGATCATGATAGTGTGTCTTGCTGATATGAACTTTTTCTGTATTTCGGAAGAAATACTTTATATATACAATTGAAAGAAAAACCTTTCCAGATCATGCTTTCTTTGCTCATATCAAGATTATCATCCTAGTTCAGAGTTACAGAAGTGTTGGTTTCACAGTCTTGTGTTCAGCCCCTGTGCTGACGTGGCTACACGTACATCAGATATGCATAAACAGATTTCTAATTTATATCACTGCTACCATGTGGAATTGTTTTATAAAATAGAAATATTACTCTAGAAGCAACAAGCTAGGCCTATGAGTGCTGGCACCAGCACCAGCTGGATCTTTTTTCATATGGGGTAGTGTAGAGTGTCTCCCATGCGTGAGCTGACTCTGCAGCACCTCCTCAGCTGGTGGTTCCTGGAATGGCCTTTCTTTGAGATGCCTGTGTCCTTTGGTTGATACTGCACACTAATGAACATGGAAACGTTATTTCCTCAGAAAACCAGCTGGAATTGTGTAATTCAGACTGTGCATTATTACTGGTTTCAGTGGAATTCCTGACAAGTTTTAAGCTTAAAAACTGAAAGTGCCATTTGGTTGTTTCCCAGGCACCTCGTTAGGAGGGATGCTAATCTAAAATAGCTACTTAGTGTGAAATACAAAGCTTCCCATACTTAGGGTGAAATCTGGAATCTGGATTTGAAGAAAACAGATTTTCATCCTGAGACTCTCACCTATATCATCCACTCATTTCACAAGGCTCTGTGGCATCTTGAAATTGGCAGGAAACTACTTATCTATCATGCTGATGACAAGGACATAATTTATATAGAACATAGGGACATAATTTATATGGAATTTCCTTCTTTTAGTCCTGACCTGTCTGTTCCATTGTTGCTTGAGACTGGACACATAATAACTATGAACAAAGGTCTAATTTTCTCCATCTGGAAGCCCCAGATTATGCTGTTTACCTAAACCCAAGGGATATTGTTAGCATTCCTTGTTATAATAGCCCTTTTCAAAATACTCTCATTTTAAAAAATTTTTTAAAAAAATTATAAAACCATTTAAAAAGTAGTGTTTTGTAGAAGTTTAGTAGTGAATATTTACATATTCAGCTTCTACTGTTAGAACATCAGTGTTTGTTTTATTTTATTGCATTTTTAGCTGGTTAATGAGATTTCTTAATTTAAAGTTGTATCTCTCTAATGACCTTTGCTGGATGCTAAATTTTAGATTGCATTTACATATGAGACACTCCTATTTTGTTAAGTAGGAGACATTATGGGGATAATCAGTTTATCTTAAGCTGTAATTCTATGTCTAGCGAGGATTCAAATTTCTAGGATGGCTAATGGTTTAGTGAAGTCTGGTAAAACATCTTTGAGATAAATCCAAACATAATGAGATCAGTTAGATCTAGCTGTAAAATGGAACAGAAGCTTAATTTTAATTTTCAGTTGCACAGTTTGGTGCTTTGCTTTTTTTCTTTTACAACTTGACGGAGCTCTGTCTGAAATTTTAAAAATGCTGGAACTGGATGGATCTTTTGAATATGCATGGATGAAATAGGAGAAACAAAACTAAAAAAAAGAAGTAGCTAGTTTCATGTAGGGTTAGATTTTCTATTCCATGGAAACTAATTTGACTCCAACGTAAATTCTCTGTTAAAAGGATGTGCATGCTTTGCAGCTACAAGATCCTTCTTACACAGGCTATGTGGGCACTAAAATAGTACAGGTAGCAAAGTAACAGTAACAATTTAAATAAGAGATCTACAGTTCCTTATGTGGTCAAGGTGTTATTGTCAAATTAGGAAGCATCTGGTTTCTTGGCATTTAGGTTTAAATTTTAACCTATGTGTTAACAACAGTATCACTTTAATTTTTAATTGTATGCAGTATGTGACGCTTTGGGGTTTTAGTATTTTTATGCAATTACAATCCTTGTGACAGAAACTGGGCAAGCCCAGCTGCAGCACTAAAGCTGCCCTTAAAGCACAGAGCTCATGAACTGGCAGTGCAAATGTTTTAGGGCAGTCGGTGCAATTTCATTCTGAACTGTCAAGGAAGTAAGAACTTGCCTACGCACACGAAATACTCCCCAGGAGCTGTACATTTAAAATACAGTGGATTTTCCTGAAATTGGTCCATGTTTTGGAGTCTGAGAAACCAAATCACAGAGCCTTCTCACACTTCAGCATCTGAGCCAGTTCAGGAACTACCAATAATCTCCAGTGTCCTCTAAGAGTCACAGTAGTTTTTGTCACGTAAAATCTGCATGTGACTGATAACGTTTCAGGGGAGAGGAAGCAACACTTCTGACAGGTCTTGTGAATCATCTCTGAGTAACAGGACCTTGGCAGTTATAGGAGACAGTTCATCCTGAGCAGAAGTATCCTCAGTTCCCACCGTTTTCAACCTCTTCCTTCTGATCATCTGCCAAGAGCTCAGCTTTCTCCTTTTCAGAGCAGGGCAAGAGGGGGAAGGTTTGTAGTATCTGTACAGAGGGAGAGGGTTTCATAAGTACTGTGCTACAGTCTGAGGTAGACGGGCATTCAGGGTTAGAAACAGTGCTTCCCCCAGCATAAGTAGTACAGATTTCTTTTTTAAAGTAGTATTTTGTTTCTTTGAATTGTGTCACTTAACACACCGTGGGACAAATAATAGAATATCACCCTGGTTTTCCTTCATTTTTGAGATAATGCTTGATTAGCCAAATGAAAAGTTCCTAAAAAATGTAAAAAATTTAACCAGGAAGTCAAAACCGAGTACTGCTTTTTGCATCACTGTACCTATTTATCTACAGCCATACATTCCAAATGTACTCAGGAACAATCTTCGGCACTGAAATGAAGTTGGTTCCACTGGTACACTTCCAGAACTTTTCCCAGCCCAAATCTGGCTCTTGTCAAGTAGCATTCCCGCAAGCCCTTCCCAGCCCCTGGCAGCTGGGAGGGACCGTTCCCAGCAGTTTGGAGTCGTGTGTACGGAGCTGAGGTAGTTCACCAGCGCTGGCACCGGCTCGGCGGAGCGCTGAATTTACTGCTGTGAATGAAGCCTTCCTATCCATAACAAGTGTTTCAGCTCCGTTGCATACACTTCTCAGAAGAAGACTCCAGGTTATTCCAGCCTCGGGATTTCCCCAGTCGGAGCGGGTCTGTCCCGCAGGAAGCGCAGCGCCCTCAGCCAGCCCTGCCGAAAGGGCCCGGAGCGGCTGCGGGAGCCGCAGCGAGCAGTGGCGTGCCGGCGGCAGCTCACGGAGCAGCCCGAAGGCAGCACTTTGTGTGTACCGAGCCCGGGCATCGGGATATCGAAAGGGAAAGGCCTTCCTGAACTGCGCTGCTCTGGGGCAGTGAGGGGAGCGGACCATTAAAACCAAGCCCCAAGCCTGCCAGAGCTCAAGGAGCGTTTGAACAACGATCTCAGATACACGGAGGGACTGCTGGGCTTGTCGTGTGCAGGGCCAGCAGTGGGACTCGGTGATCCTTGTGGGTCCCTTCCCACACCGGACATTCCCGCATTCTCACCTCCCCCTGGGACATTGCAATGCCGTTTGCGCTGCCC
>VZRR01005321.1:839059-906760 GCA_013398015.1 Oreocharis arfaki
GACGCGGAGAGTTGGAGGCCGTGAGGTGCGGTGCACTCTGGGAGTTGTAGTCGCGGCGGCGGCGCGGTGCACGGCGGGAGGTGTAGTAAGTGACTAGTTAGCGCTCGTGCGGAGGTTTGTGTGTGGCAGCTGGTCCGGGGCTCTTTAGTGTGAGGAGGATGTTACTGAGCTGGAGATGTTCAGCAGAGATGAACTGGGCTGAAACATGTGCCGTGCAAGGAGAGGCTGAGGGTCCGGACGTTGTTTAGGCTGGAGAAGACGTGGCTTCGGCTGGACCTGTGAGAGCTGTGGGAAGTACCTGTGCCAGCACCTAGGAGAAGGTTGTCAGGAACATAAAACTAGGCCTGTCACAGTGGGGCACGGTGGCACAATGAAAGATAATGGGCGTAAGTTGAAACAAGAGAGGAAAAACCAGATATGTTGCAGTCAAGCAGTGAAGCAGGCTGTTCACAGAGCTGTGCAGTTCCAGCCATCTTGGGAGATTGTCAATACCTAAATGCAAAAAGTCCTGAGCAAAGTGGTCTGACCAAGTTAATCGTGCTTGGAGCAGGAAGTTGGACTAGAGACCTCCAGAGGTGCCTTCAAACTTGAATTGTGGTGTGATTCTGAAATGAGTGAGTTTTGAGAGATCTCACCTGTTTTAGGAGGAGAGTGGGTGGGAGCTGAATTTTGTACTTTCATGTTTTAGGCATTTATATGTGGAGAAAAATCTTTGTTTATTTGAACACTTGAGATAGCTGTTTGCTTGAAGTATGCATTTGGGACACATATTTGCATTTCTTGTTACTGAAAAACTGCAGTAAAGTTCCCTTCTTTTCTGCCCTGCTCTCATTTAACATGCTTCAACTGTCCCATGGTTGTTTAAAATCAGCAATTTCTGCTGCTCTGATCAACGAGTGATGGATTTGCAGTCCTGACACAGGCCCTTGGGCTATATCTCACTTCACCTTAGAAAGCAGGTACCCAGGCGAATTCCAGTTGGTAAAGGTCCTGCAGACTCTTGCTGGCAGAAGTGGGAAACAAGCGTGGCTGGCTGATGAGAGTAACAGCTTCTATGTCAGATTGGAGGGCAGCAGATGCATCTCCTCACTTGTAGTTGTCTTCAGGGTTTGTTTCAGATTCAGGTTACTGCTTCCTTGATGTGAAGTAGTGGTGAATAGTAGTCCTGAATTCTTTTCTTTATAAATGTATGCTTCAAGAAAGATCCACAAACTTAATGCTGAAGTTCAGCAATACATATTTCAGAAAAACATCTATGGATATAACTAAACAGTCTGAGCATGACTGATGATTTTCCTTTCCAGTGTATGCATGTTGGAACAGGAAGGCTCAGAGTTTCCAAAGCAGCAACAGAAGTAATCTTAAATGTCCCTGAAACTAGGGTGAGTCCTTTGGAAAATGGCTTGCAAGTAGCTTCTGAAGACTCTGGACTCTCAACATGCACAGTAAGTAACTTACGAGAGGAAGGGTTTTTTGTATCTATTCCCGTGTGTTCATTTCCTTGTGGAACTAAATTGCATTTGTGTTTCAATATTTATTAACAACTGTTCCTTGAAGTTAAGATAGGATGTAGAAGTCTTAAGGCTTTTGTAGACTTGTAATTAGATTATTTTGTGAAGATCAAGATTTACTTTTTCTTGAAAACCTGCTCTGGTTAAGGAAAAAGCCATAGCAAAGCTGTTAGCTGGTAAAATGCCTTTTTTTTTTTCATTGAGGTTGGACTTTGGATTGATGCTGGAAGCAGGTATGAAAATGAGAAGAACAATGGAACTGCTCACTTTCTTGAGCATATGGCTTTCAAGGTGAGTGTGAATATTGATGTAGAAGTTTACAATGGATTTTTAAGTTATATATCTTTAAAGATCAATGATAAAAACTTTGTCAGAGTTGTATAAATAAATTTTCCAGATTGAAATGAGAAAAATAACATGGACAACTACGACTTTGGTTTCTGTTAGAAAATGAAGCTTAAGTCCTAGTTCTATGGATTACACAGATCTAGTTTTTAACTCACTTTTACCTTCTTATAATAGTCTTAGAAGACACACAATCACCGTTTTGCCAGCTTTTTATTTTCATTTGGGAGCACAGTAGGATTTATATCTGACTTTCAAGCTTGGAGAGATTAGTATGCCAGTTTTATTTCCAGAACGTATTTTCTTTCTCTTGATCGTGACTTTTCCAGACAAGAAGTAGTAATGAGGAGTAGTTGAATTGAAGGATCTGTTGTGATTTTCTTACTGTTCTATTTCAGGGAACGAAAAAGAGATCTCAGTTAGACCTTGAACTAGAGATTGAGAACATGGGGGCTCATCTGAATGCATACACATCCAGGGAACAAACTGTGTATTATGCAAAAGCTTTTTCAAAAGATTTACCAAGAGGTAATTGCTCTCATTTATCAGAAAAGCTGCAAAGAACAACGTGCTTATCCAGCTTCCAGTGAGATGACATAGAATGATGCTTTTGCAGTGTTACAATCCCTTCCTTGCCAGGTGAAAAGGCCGTTCTTGAACTTCACAAGAACACATAAATGCAGATTTGGAAAGGAACCGGCAGGGAAGCTGATATTTGAGACATTTTTCTCTTCAGAGTCCCAAAATAAGACACCTTTTGGACTTCTCTCTTCCTGCAGAACAAACATTTTGTCCCCTTGCTGGTCTTATTAGCACTTGCTCTTTGGAGTGGGTTTCACTTTTGGAACCAGATTTTTCTGGTAGTCTGAAAATACTTTTTTCATTTCTATCTCTGTTTGCAATTAGCTGTGGAAATTCTTGCTGACATAATTCAGAACAGTACCCTGGGAGAGGCAGAGATTGAGCGTGAGCGAGGAGTTATACTTCGAGAGATGCAAGAGGTTGAAACCAATTTGCAAGAGGTTGTCTTTGATTACCTCCATGCCACAGCCTACCAGAATACAGCCCTAGGACGGACAATTTTAGGACCCACTGAAAATATCAAGTATGTCCAAGATTATGTCTGTCTTTAATTGTGTGGTAACGTATATATTGGAAAAGACTTACCTGAAAATGTAGGGAACAGTGTCAGATTTCATTTTTACCCTGAAAGGCAGCTGAAATTGCACTGACTATCACTATAAGAAGAACCTCTGTATTGTCTTAGTTCCCCTGTATGTGGGCATCAAAGGGTATGTGAACTTCAGATGTCCTCTGCATAACTTTGGGGTTTTTTGCCATATTTTTTTCCTGTTTCTTGAAAGTGTATCTGACACAAAATTGGAAATACTTCCTTTTCTAATAGGTCACATGTTAGGCTTCATTGTAAGCACACAGTGTTTACACTGCTGTTTCAGCATTTGCTTAGACCAGTACAGGGGGCTGCTAAAGGTGCTGCTTTCAAAGGAAAGGAGATCATTAGTGCATCCTGTCTCTACCTGACTGAGTTGGAATTCTCACTCCTTCTCAAGAAGCTAGAAAAGCTTTGAAAGGCAAAATGTATCCAGTTCCTATTTCCTTTTTGGGAAGTCACCAGTATTTCAGCTTTCTTCCTCTGCTCTGCACACTGCAGAAGTTTTAATTATTTTGATATTGTATTGTTATATACATTTATCTCTTTTTACTTTAGTAAACTTTACTGACACAGTAGTGCTGTCTCCTTTCCTGTTTTTAGATCCATAAATCGTAATGACTTGGTGGAGTACATAACAACACATTACAAAGGACCCAGAATGGTCTTGGCTGCTGCTGGAGGTTAGTATGGGATACTCACCCTGGATCATGTGAAACTGTGCTTGGAACCATAGCCTGGGTCTGTGGGAACAACATGATGAATTACCCATTGTTCAGTAGGTTGTGTTCATTGTTAGCCCTGTGTGTTTTGTGCTTTCATACCCTTTGAGCTTTTGTTCCCTTTTCCCCTTAATAATATTCCAGAACCCTTAAATCAAGAAAAAAAGCGAATTGGAGGCCAAAGTAATTTTTCCATGTGGGCAGGAAAAAGGGTCCTAGAGGGTGTTCATTATGAAGAGGGGAATAGCAAGGAATGCAGAGAGAAAGAAGTAGCATTGAGGCTTGAAAGAGAGCAAAGAGCTTGATTTGATGTAGTTTTAATGGAAGGCTGTTAAAGAGAACTAAGGGGGAATCATTATGATCTTGCTCTGTATAAAGGGAATGTGTGAAGAATCCGAAAGTGGGGTATTAAAGCGGGGGCACAATAAATTATTGCTTGGTTGAGTCCTTAAACTGTGCAGCAATTGAAATTAACTGTTTACAGAGTAACATCACAAAGCATGTGAAATACCTTTGTTCAGGAGTCTCTCATGATGAACTACTTGACTTGGCGAAGTGCCATTTTGGTAACTTGCCATCTGCTCCAGAAGGAGGACTGCCACCCCTGCCACCTTGTAGCTTCACAGGTAGTGAGGTAAGCTGCTGGGTGGCTTTTTTAGCTGGCCCTTACATCCCCTGTCGTGTGCTCTCTGGTGAGGAGAGAGGGCTGCTCTGCCGCAGACTCAGCACATGAAAAGGTTTCTTGCCCCCAATGAGGGCAATGGGGTAGCTGCTTTCCAAAGCAGTACTTCCCATCCTTTTTTGGACAAGCCTCACTGCCACCACTTTTTATACTTCACTTCCTGGAGGAATACCTTCCTTATCCCTGCTCCTGCTTTCCTTTTATCCTCTTGACTATGGTGTTGGAGCATTTTCCCTTGCAGAGAATCACTCATATAAAGGATGTGGCAGAGAGCTGAGGCATCTATGTTCTATTCCCATCTTTATTCAGATTTTACAAAGTAATTGGATTTCCTTGCTGGTGGTAGTCATAAAATTACTTGTAATGCCCTCTCTGTGTATGTTGGCAAAGTAATCTGAAATTGCCCCAGGGGAACCTAGTTAAGGCTGATGTTAAATTAAGCTTCATATGCTTTAGTTATAGTGCATGCTTTGTAATCCAGCTGTAATGGAAAAGTCTGTTTTCTGTTATTTAACTTCCCCTACGCCTGAGCATGTACAGTTTGTACTAGAGCTGCTCTCTTGTGTTCCAGATTCGGATAAGGGATGACAAGATGCCCCTGGCACACCTGGCCATAGCTGTTGAAGCAGCTGGCTGGTCAGACCCTGATACAATCCCACTCATGGTAGCCAATACTCTGATAGGTAACTGGGATCGGTCCTTTGGAGGAGGAGTGGTGAGTGAACCTACTAGCATCGTCCTGCTCTTGATGAGGTTGGTGGGATCTCCCTGACTTGGGTACTGCCAGGACAGAAAAGGGGATCCAGTTTTGAGTCTGAGAGAATTTGTTACCTGGGATATTAGGAAGGAGGAGAAGGAGAATACCCAGGAGAATCTTAGGAAGTGGCTCTAAACCATCAATATAGTTGACTGGAGGCTTGCCAGCCCTCATGGAAAGTATGATGTTTTATACCTGTGTGTCATCAGAACCTGTGGGTATCAGTAATTAACTGCCCTGTTGTTGAACCCAAGTATCTTTATGGTTTTGGCTCAAATCTGGGCTGTTACTTTCAAATGTGGTATTACATGCAAAGAAAGAAACTGTTGAAATGAAGAGCTGATAATTAACCTCCTAGCTACTATTGCATGTTCTGTCATCATTGAAATGACAATGGGAAATCATGGAGGTGACTGGAAAGCTTTCAAAAAACTTCATAAAGTAAAATCTTTTTCTTTTGCCTCAGCAGAATTTGTCCAGTAAACTTGCTCAGATTGCCTGTCATGGTAATCTGTGTCACAGTTTCCAGTCCTTCAACACCTGCTACACTGACACAGGGCTGTGGGGACTCTATATGGTCTGTGAGCCATCCACTATTCAGGACATGGTGCACTTTGTTCAGAGAGAATGGTAAGCTACCAACTGTTTCTCTGAAAAGATTGTTTTTAGTGGAGGAATACAATTTTAAAAGAAAGTATTTAAAGGGAATATTTTTCTCTGCTTGGGCTTGCTTGGGAACAACAAATGCATCGAATTCTAAACTTTGGCACCCAATGCCAAGTCCCAGCACCCAGTTTTTGGCACCCTTACTTGGGGTGAATAGCTTAAGATGTAGGTTTTGTTCCTTGTACAAGGAAACACAGCAGGGATTTTTTTTTGACCAGCAAATGACAGAAGTTACAAAACTGTCAGACCTTTTAGAATACTACTCACTCAGTGTACAGTGCCTGTGAGCTGCAAGTGCCACCACTGAAAGAGTAAATATTTGTGGATGAGAATAATGAACATGCAATTACCAGACAATATTAGTAGTTACCCAGTCTGCAGTTGATATACCAGGTGCTGGTGTTGGGCAGCTGTAGTGAGTACATAGGGAAATGAAAGGTGAGCAGTTACATATGGAATTTTGAAACCTATCATTCTAGACAATATTCATTCATCTAAGGCTTAAATCTGTATTGAAGGATGTCCATAGGTGCAACTGTAAAGCTTGAACTGCAGATGCTATTAGATATGTTACTCAAGAGCATTGATTTAAAGTGGGTAAAGTTGAAACAAGTCTTGAAAATGAGGAGTTTCTTAAATCACATAAATCACTTCTCATATACCATTATTCTATGAGATTTCTGTTAATTCATGGTGAAAAAGGTCATCACTTTGACTGTCTGTCTGCTGCAGTTTAGCCCCAGGGAAGATACAAATGATTCCTGGGACAGGAATTTAGTGTTACGATATTTAATGCATCCCCATCCTCACAAAATGTTCCGTAGGCAGTGTGGCAAATCATTATCTCACCAGGAGAGGAGCCAGGAAGTAATGGATTGCCTTCTGGCTAATTACCTCTTATTTAGTTGCTTGGCTCCTACTTTCTTAGCAACATCCATTCTCAAGATAACAAGTACAGACTAGACTTGTCTCAAAAGATTCATTTAATAAAATGAAATACAGCTCTTCTAAGAGGAAAATCTTGCTCTTGGGTATATTGGCATGCTTCTGAAACCCCTACTTTTAGGCTGCTGCTTTGTATCCGTGGCTCGTTTTCCGAGCTGCCTTACCAGCTTTGTCTAAAGAAAAGAAGTGCCTGGTGGGTGCAGTAATGCCTATGCACCTCTTTATCACAGGCAATCTTGTGTGTTCCAGACTACCATTATTTAATGCCTTTGCATTTAAACTATTTTTCAGGATAAGACTTTGCACAAGTGTTACAGAAAATGAAGTAGCTCGAGCGAAAAATCTTCTCAAAACAAATATGCTGCTACAACTTGATGGTGAGACTTAAGCAAACTTTTTATTCTTTGTGGAGCTGTGAGCTGATAACTGAAGCATTTTTTCCTCTATTTTAGGGTCCACACCAATCTGTGAAGACATTGGAAGACAAATGCTGTGTTATAAGCGCCGAATCCCAATTCCAGAACTCGAGGCAAGAATTGAAGTAAGTGGCACCCATGTTGCAACTTTTAAAAGTCCATCAAGAAAATTACTTGCTACAGAAAGTAACAATACAGAAGTTGTATTTCTTGTTCAGCCAAGAAAACATTTCCAGCTGAGAAAACTTTAAAGTGTTTTGTTGCCTGCTCCCCTGTATTATACAAAATTAAGATCAGAAATGATTTTAAGATGGGATTGTAACAAAGATGCCTCTTCTACCCCTTTTAGGCTATTGATGCCCAGACTATTAGAGAAATCTGCACAAAGTACATCTATGATAAGCATCCTGCAGTTGCTGCCGTGGGTATGTGGTACAAGTTTCCCTATCCTCCCATAACCCCTCTAGACCACTTGCTGTGAGCTGAGCATGTGTCATGGCCAACTTTCTTTAACTTCCAGGTCCAGTTGAACAACTTCCAGAGTATAGCAAAATCTGCAGTGGCATGTACTGGCTTCGTGAGTAGTGAATAACAAGAACTTTCAGCATATTTTAGCTTAAAAAAACCCAGAAAAACCACCAAAAACACCCAACAAGCCAACTACACCCGTTTAAAGCTTTGGAGTTGCTTTTGAGAAGATCAAAACTCAAGAACCAGCCCCTCCTGTGTGTCTGTATAATGAAGAAAGGAATGGAAACTTGTACAGTATTTGCATTTTTATTATAAAACAAGGATTGTCAGTAAGAGTCATTTCTTGACTTTAGTAGCATTCATCACTTGTTCTTGAGCAGCTTTCTTTGCCTTGACCATTTCAACGAGTTCCTGAAGAGAAGGTGGGAAAAAATGAAACTTAACTGAACATGTAACTTGTAAACAATGCTGTGGTTTTGAACACTACATGTATTTACTGTGAAACACTCTAGTTCTCAACACAATGAGAAATCTACATAGTTTAATACTGTAGAGCAGTTTCTCTTAGAAACAAATCAGCTGATGAAAGGTCAATGCAAATGTACCAGGAACTTTACCTACAGGAGGCTAGGGATAGGACTTCATCTGAAAGAGCTTGCTGTCAAATTTTAAGACAAATTTCCTGAGACAGACTTTCCTTCCCAGCTTCCAGAGCCACTGCTTTCACTGAGGAACATTTAGTCCTTACTGGTCTTTTGCGGTTGAGTTACAAAAAATAAAAAGTTTTCCATAAGGCTCCATCATTTTGCTGGTGTCAGATATTGTCTCTGGCAGGCAATGGAACAGTAAAAGCAAAGGATTCTCTTAAGCCCTGGGTAGTGACAGTCCCAGGAGAAGGTGAGGGACCTTACCTTGTATCGCTTCATGCAGTCTTTTTTTGACCGGCCTGGAACAGCTGCTGCTATTTTCTCCCATCTTTCAGGAGTATTTACTGGATAAGTCTTCAATGCTTGTTCTAAAAGTTTTTGTTCTTCTGTAGTCCAAGGGGCTGAATCTAGAGGTGATCCTGTTTTTTAAATACAAAAATGACAGCAAGAAAAGGTACTTAAGAGTCTAGAAAATACTGTAAAACCTATTATAGTTGATTTAAAGTCCATGCAGTTTTGGGGTGTAGTGTGTGGACCAGAAACCCTCAAATCTGACAACAGAGCCTGGACCACTTACTTGCTATGTAAGTTTGTAAGAAAATCTTGAGTAAGTTCTGGGTTACTTTCTTCCTAAGAGACACAGGGGAAACAAGTGCACAGGAAGGGCTCCCTTTTCACCTTTACCTTCAAATCGTTCTGAGGGGGCAGCACTGTCCATCTGAGGCACCACACCATGTTCTTTTTTAAATTTGTCAAAGGCTTTCTTGTTTATGTCATCTTTTTGATGAGGGTCTATGAGCAACAGACATTAAAGAGAATAATTACTGCAAGAATATTAAGGCCAGATATAATAATAATAACAACATTGTGTAGCAGATTGGTTTGTAATAATCACAAAATCAAAAAACCCAATTCCTACTTCCTTTAAAACGATGGTGAAGAGGTTGGTAGATTAAAAAAAAAATCATTCAGGGTCCAATAAACTTTTCTCAGTGCCAGATTCTCCAACCCTTATCCTGTTTTATAGTGCTCAGAGGAATACTTGTTCCATATAATCTCAAACCCAAATCTGCAACTTCAGCAAAATCAAGAGGGATTATTCTCTCATGTAAGGGCTGTGGCACAAAACTCATGTATTGCCCAGGGTATGACCATGTCAGAGAAGAAGGAACACTGGAAAAATCCACGTGCTTCTTGTACCATTATGTGGTTAGTAATGGAGAAACCTCTTGAAAACTTAGTGCAGTTTTTTTTCCTTCTGTAGTGAAATGTATAATTTCCTTGAGACCTTATTCCAGAGCTCTCTAGACTTAGTTTTTCATTTTATTATTCATTTTTGAAGAGGAGATGAGCCACATTAATTTAGGTGTCTTACTCTGGTGTTGGATTCCATTAATTTTTTTAAAGTATCTCTAGAGCTTCATCAGTTCCATTTATTTTAGATGCTGTCCTTTGTAGGAAGCTTTCTAAAAGGCCCATTTATCTCTCTCTGAGCCTTGGCATTTCATGTGTCCCAGACATCAGAGTATCAAGCTACAATAAGAGAGTTCCTGAGAGTTGCTTGTGAGGTGGTGACTTACAGAAGAGCCATAAGGATGAAAACACTGAATCACATAAATGCTCCTCTAAATCTTCCATCTGAACTACATTTCTTTTGGGGATGTAAAGAGGATTTTCTTAAGAAACACAGCTCCATTCACAGAAAAGTCAGCTGTAGAGAGACAGGCAGACCATCTTATTACAAAAATAAGGTAATATAGATACCAAGCTTTTGGAGACTCTTTGCTTTATTGATGACATCTTTCGCTGTTCGTTTTATTCCAGTAGTAGAGTGCAAGTTCATGTAATTGGCAATAACTTCCCACCTAAAGCAAAAGCAGAAAGGATAAACCAGCATATTACATAATACCTTATCTTCATACAAGCTAAGGTCAAGCTCCTGTACACATTTTTATCAATTCCTGAGTAAGTTCAAACATACTTAAATATGTGTAAAATCTCAAAGTAGCTATTTTGGAAAGCTTTCAGTCACTAACTGAAGAATTCAATCAGCTTGGGTGAACTTCTTGGCTCTCAATAGAAAAAGGATGTGGTAGAATGTAGGTAAGTGCAAACCTGTAATCCTCAAAATTCTGCTTAGCTGCTGCTTTCCTGAATTCCCTAAACACCTCTGACATTAAATACTGCAGGCTGCACTGAAGGGCTGAGAGGTTACTAACCCTGTGTCAGCTGTGCCCCAGAACATTGCCTAAACATCAAGTAAAGGGGCTTAAACGGGAGAGCTGGAACAGCCCTAGCCCCAAGATTATTCCTAGTGGATTCTTAGAAAACGGAAGGCACTATGTGCCCCCGATCAGACAGGAGGATTGTGTGTGTTGAGCACTGACTGCTGAGCAGCAGAAATGGGCACTGGTATCATCTCCATGGAGTTTGGCAGTTTTTTTTTTTTTTTTTTTTAAGTAAGCGTCCAAATCTTGTAATGGAGGCTTGAAATCTGTGAATCAACGGGAAGAAGGCATTTCATTCCTGGGAAATAAAAGGATTTCAAGTGTGCTCCTGTTTTTGATGCCTATCAGTAACCTGAGTGCCAGTGCTGCTTTCTGCAAATCCCCTTTTCCCCTGCCTCTCCCCTAAAGAAAGCTGGTGCACTTAAATCCTATCTCTGGATATTTTCCTTCTACCATCTAGAGGAGACACCAGCCTCACATGCATTATGGAGCTCCTGGAAGTAGCTTACACACTTCTGTTTCTATCCAGCTGCATCCCAGTCACTGGTGTGGTTTTGTTCTCTGCTAAAGGACTGGAGCCTACCCTGGAGTAAACCCTGAGCAAACAGGAACCTCAGTACCATCCTGGTAATGGACTGAGGCCCAAATTTGGGGGGAGACAAGATACAGGGCCAGAGCTAACTCCAGTGACACATAGAGCATGGTACCAAGGAAATACACTGGCTGCTTGAGAGTCAAGGAAAAGGAAGATGTTTAGGAAGTCCTTATACTGACAAAGTACTTGGGGTGATCTGAAAATATGTTTTATTATGCTTGTTATTTAATTAAAAATTGTTAGTAGGGCTTTTAGCACCAAACCTGAGAAATACCTTGAGTTAGTCCCTGCTGGAAAGAGGTTCACAGCTTTTATTAATAACTGTAAATCATCCTCTGGCCAATTTTTGCTTCCCCCTCCACCGGCAGTGGTTGACTTTTCTGAACTCTTTGTTGCTTGGCGCATACGAGCTTCTGCCTCTTCTTTCTCTCTCCTTATTTGTTCATTTATTTCTTCTATCTAAAGATTGTAAATAAGCATTATTTATTTACTTGCTGAATTATTGTTACATTTTACAATAACACAACCCCCTCTCTCTGGAACTGCTTTGAATCTTAGATTTTGCTTAGTTTCTGTTCTGTATATTGTATTTAAGGAAAGAGAGGAGCTTATTTGTTCCAGTATTATTTCCCTTCATTTCATTTGTATGGTTGGCCATCCCAGATTAGGAGTTAATAGCTGAAATCCATCACAGGTTCACTAGGAAATTAAATGAACACCCCCAGAATTAAAGCAAAACTTTTCAACCTTGTGTGAATGTCTAGGCTAACACTTGACTTAGAGGGACAGATCCACAAAAGTATTAAGAGCCTCAAGTGACCAGCGAGGGCAGTTAAACATCCATGTTGAATACACCGATTCTCAAGGCTTCCAGCCTGACTGCTATCTAAGCCTGATTATGTCAGTACACCTGTAGTAATGGAGAACTTTTAAGTTAGAATTAACTCTAGAGTTTAGTTACTAAGTGTGTACTCAGGGTTAGATGGCCACGTGTAGTTTTTTAGCAAGCTAAAAACTACTTAAGTTAACCCACTGCACGTCTTTGTGACCTGCAATCACATGTTGCGGCTGTGGTGTGACACACCTTTAATCATCTGCTTCTGAGTAAGCCCAGTCCAGTCTTGGCAGTATTAGAAGAGCTGTGCACTTATGCCTGTTGGCAGGATGCCCAAAAGTGAGAGCAAGAAACCTATTTCATAAAATCTTCCTGGCAAAAGAAAAGTTACCTGATAGATAATTTTTAGTGGAATACTTTTAACAGATAGAAAGGGGACTGCCGTGCATTTGGAACACCCTCCTGGGGAATGGAATGTTGAACTCAGTCCCTTGTAGAACAAGGGGCATTTCAGTCTTAAACTGTCTGATAAGTAAACCTGACTCTGGGATGGGGGCAGATCATATTCCCCACCACAGAAAAAAGTTTACAGCTGTGAATCCACAGTGGATGACAGAAAGCACCTTACTCTTTCTGCAGGATCCCCAATGGCAAACACAGGCAGATCCTTGCTGAGTTTTTGTAAATTTTGATTCCCCGTGTCTTGCATTTCCTTGGTATCCAACCTACCAGCCCTTCTAGTGCCTACAGCACTTAAGTCCTTTTGTGGATCTATTCCCAAGTCACAGATACTAGACTAGGATTTTCCTGCATAACAGAATAGGTTAAGACAGCCCTCCCTCAAGGTAACTGCTACACATTGTTGGGCGAAATGAAATTCTTCTACTGTTTCTGTATCCTGTACAAGAGGTAGGTTTTGTGTTCTTTGCAGATAAAAATGCGTATTTTTTCTTGGCTGGCCCTCTTAATTTGACCAACCATGAACTGCACAATGTAAAATGGAGCAGAGATCACACTGCCTGTGGACTCTGAAAATCAAGTCTTTGTATTTAACAAGCAGGATTCCACAGCAGCTATATTGTATCTTACTTAATTCAGTCAGGCTGATTTCACAAATTATTCTGTTATTTTGATTTGACACTCAGCATAATTACCTGTTTTACTACAGCCGCCTTTCCTCCTTCCCTTGTTGTAGATGTAAGTGCTTCATTCAAGCATTGCAGACTAAAAATAAATTATTAAGTTACAATGGAGAGCTAGTAGAAAGATGGGTATCAAAACGAGCAGAAAGCAGCAGCAGGAAGACTTACCTTGCTAGCTCAAGACGATCACAAAGTTTTTCCACCTCCTCCATCATTTTAACACAATCTGCCTCATTATCAGAAAAGTAATTCCAGTTCTGGAAGCAGAAATACACGTTCTACAAAGTTCTTGAAGTTTATTGTTCTATTCCTTCAGACAAAGGCTTAACACACAGCATTCTTCAGCCACTGCTGTGTTTGGACCTATTTGGTCAGCTTTACTCATAACTCAAGCCCATGTAAGTATGTGTTTTGGTATTTTGTCTTTTAGTAAACCCACCTTCCATACTCATCTCCAGCCCTAAGAACAAGCAAAGATGTGATACAGTCTGATCTAAGCAAACACAGTAATTTCTCTGATGTAACCTGTATTTCATTGTAATAATAGTTAAATACCTTGCATGTTGTTCTGAGTTTTTGCCTTTCTTTCTTGATTGCTTTCTTCTGTATCTCTTTTTCCTTTTTTGCTACTAATGCTTGCTGCCTAACTTCTTCTTCCTCCTTTTCTTTTGCTAACCGTGCTGCTTCTAATTCTGCTTGTCTTTGCTGCAATCAAAAGAAAAAAAAATCCAAGTAAAAAAATCCTAAAGGTCACATTGTTACAGGGTCATTCAGTCATCCAATATCAAAATGTGTTGTTTCTGGTTTGGGTAGAATTTTTTTTGTATACTTGGGGGTTTTAAAATGTATCAATACTTTAATGTTTGGTTTTCCAAGACTTTTGAGGGAGGTGATTAAACATACACCATTTGGCATTAAGTCAAGTACTCACTGTGAGAACCCTCAGTTTATAAATCTTGACTTCCTCTACAAGAAGGTACAAAACCGTATGTAATTTCGTACGGCTGCCTCAGGAGTATAAGCTTGGAAAAACGCAGCGGTCCAGTATTTTTCCTGCATCATTATTGACGTAATATTTTGCAGTGAGTGTTCCAACTTTGTCTTTTTAAGTTACTTCTTTGCACCTTATAGTTCCTTTTCATTCCTGTACTTGCAGAGCCATCTTTTCCAAACTGTTTATATTAATCAAGTATGTTGTGTTACCTCAAAGCATTTCATACCAACCAACCATTTGCAGACCACACGCACAAGGCAAGCAGCCACATCCGTTTTATGCACTTAACGCTTGCCTTGAAACCAGAGGAAGTGTATGAAACAAAAGAACTCAGTTTTCAAAGGTGATTTGTCTCAGATCTGCATTCCTTGTTTCCATCTCATTCTCAGAAAGCTGCCAGCCTTGCACTGCCTGCTGCACAGCCATCAAAGACAACACATCTTTGAACCCCAGCGTAATTCTATCAGTAGTCTTCTGACACATCTAGAATCTGAAGCAGTGCATCAGGTGTGAATGAAGTAGAGTTTTTCAACCCAAATAAAGTACTTCACTTACTTTTTCTTTTGCCTCCTGTTCTTTTCGTTTTGCTTCTACCTTTGCTTTCTTCTCTGCTTCCTTCTTTGCCTTTTCTTCCTCCTTAAATTTCTTTATCCTGGGATCACAGCTGTATGCATTGTCTGGTAGAAGAAAGGAAGCATCACGTATAGAAGAAAACCAGGAGATTTGCAGTTAATTAACTAATCTCTCTTTAAAGAACAACAGTTTGTGTGCTCACCAACGAGAGTCCTAATTCTGTTCATTTCTTCTTTTTTTCTCAACGCTCTGGCAGCTCTGTTCTGCTTTTCAATCCACCTTCTTTCATCTCGACTAAAAGGGAAAGCATAGTTCAGTGCTAATGCTTTACAATGTCACTGTTAGAAATTCATCAACAAGCTTCTTAAATAGTTTCCCCCACACAGATGTTCTGTGAATACTTCAAAAATAGGCTTCAAAAAATGAAGTTCCAGGCCCTGAACTCATGTAAAAAATGTTGTGTTTACATAGTTACATAAATCTGACAAACCAAGCTGCTTATCTGTCATTGTAGGGAATGAGATAATGGACTTTATTTCCAAAATGCAATCCACTTGCTTACCTAACACTAAACTCAAGCAAAACAACAGAAATGCTGGCATATGGTTTAATTAAAGGACAGCAGTATAAGCAATGCCAATTACTCATTTTGCAGAATGTAGTCATGTCAAGTAAACCCATCTGCACAAAAACAACACTCTCTATGAGGTACCATGATGCTGTGGGTAAAGTCATGCCAGATCTACTCCAGGTTATATATGGGCAGACTAAACAACCTGAAAATATTTGTCAATGCTGTCAAGAAAGAGGCAAATTTTTAGTGGGCGTCTGTAGCCTCCCACACAACCTCATAGAGAACAATAGAGGGGGGCAGGGAGGTTGGAACTACATGACCTTTCAAGTTCCTTGCAACCCAAACCACTCTATACCTCAGAACAAAGAAAACAATTCCCATAACTGAGAAGGAGACTAATATAAGTAGATTGAAGCTTTAAAACATGAGCAACATCACCTTTGGCAAGAAGGGGTAGCAAGAATCATGACCATCTGAACAGCAGCTGTAATGTAGTTCTCTCTCCTAAGTACAGCAGACTAGGTACCATTTGTCTAAACATCTTTGAAAAAGGACACTAATGACAGGAATGAGCAGAAAAAAAGAGCTATGCAAATAATTCAAGATCCTTCCAATGAGAAGCCTAGAGATATATCTGTGTGATCTACAAGTACAAGTGATAGGGAATTGATTACAGTGCCTTCACAGAATCTTCACGGGAGAGAGAACAGTGGGACTGGTGAGGCTCAAGAAATTCAACAGCAGGAAGAGGCACAAGACAAGAGAAATGCCTAGCTACAGCCTAAATATGGCAGTTTCTAGGACAAAGAAAGTCAACCATTGAATCTAAATACAAAATTGATTTCTAGCCAAACTTGGAAGGAGAGATTCATACAATGCAAGTTATGGTCTTAGAAAGATTCCTGAGTGAAAGGTTGTGTCCTGTGAAATGTGTGTTAGACTAAATTATTTGGTGCTCCAACTTGAACATTCTGTGTTTATAACTATAGGAAGGATAAAAACAGAATGTATTTGTATTTTCCAATGGCAACATGGTCTGAGTAATTCAGCAACTATCACTACATCATCAAATAAACAATTTTTATTAACATCAAGCCATCAGAACTCATCTCTCTAAATTCTAGGAAGTATCACTTGCTCAGTACAAGTTAAAGAGTAAGAGAGAAACAGTACCTGCTTGCTCATCCACTCTGTCCTGGCTCCAGGTTCAACCTATGCTTGGGACTGGCAGGAACTGCAAGTCTGAACTTAAATGAACACACATTTCAAAGCACCTCAGATACACCTCTGTGAGGCAAGCAGGAACTACTTCAATTACACAAAGAAGCCCACAGTAAGTCCAGTTCAAATCCATGGCTGACTCCTAAGCTGGGAGAGTAGAATTCAGGCTCAGCTACTTTTCTTCCTATGACTTACAGTCTAAGAGAAAGTTGGAAAATCTTGCAGTATCAATCTCTCAGTCTCCTGTCAAATTTATTTTTACTTACATACCATTCTGCTTTTTCTTTTTCCTCTTCATCTAAATAGGAAAACTCTCTCCAGGAATCAAAATTATACCTAAAGTAAATTTAAGGAAAAAAAAAGTGAATGAAAACCCCAGCAAATTTGTTAAAAATCAGCTATCCTTTTTACTGTTACGTGTTTGTAGGCATCTATACTGCTGTTTACAATTTATAATACACAATTTACAATTAATACTGCACCTAGAGTGATTCCACTGTGTTAAGTCAAAATGCAGGATACAATTTACACCTCTCTATTGTGCGGCATACTCTACTACTTCAGGATGGCATCAGTCTTGCCCACTCTACATGTCTACAGCTGTCTAAGCTCCCGTCACAGGCAGTGGAAATGCAGTGCAGTCTGCGGAGTTCAGAGAGAAATTAATCTTTATGTGAACACCCATATTTAGTAGGTAAGGCAAGCCATAAACATTACTGACTTTTTTGGACTAGACACACCTTTCTTTACTAGGGGAGCTTAAACAGCTAAGACATCTCCACTAAAAACACAGGTTAGGCGAGATAAACCTGACTTCCAGTCTGTGGGTCAGCTCAGTTCTCAGCCACTGTGGTCAGAAGTTCCCGCTGCAACCGCGAATTTACAAGCCAATAGATTAGCCAGGAGAAAGCCAGCTCAGTTTGTGGAAGGCACAAAGAGCTGTGGGATAATTCTGTGACATTACGAGGTTGGGACAGACCACAGCCAACAACCCACACACCAAAGGGGTCTGCAAGCCCTTTATATTTCATGTCTTGAATACTGTGAGTAGAAATGGAGGCATCAGCTTACCAAAAGGAATAGAATGCGTCTACCTCCTCAAATGAGGAGTTCATGTCCCCAAGTTTAGGTACATTTTTCTTATTTGACCACCTGAAAATACATGGATATAGTCAAGAACTAATATATACAATCTTCATAACATACCATTTGTTAAGTACAGGATGAAAATACAGAATCAAAATCTGAGGCTCCCTCCCACCAACACAGAGGGGCACCAGGAAAGAGGAGGAGAAGAGGAGAGTTCCTCCTAAGTATCCTCCAGACTGGGCATTTTTTGGGGAGTTTCCCAAAAATGAAAAGCAACCTCTGCCTGCCTGAGTGCTTCCTGCCTTGTGCCTCCAAGAAGACCTGATGGAGCACAAGCTATCTTTGTGGATATTCAACTCTCTATGCACATTCTTCTCCTAGAGGAGCTTACAGAAAGTGGACAGAAAATGCTCTGTGAATAACTCAGCTCTGTGATAGGGTACAGGAAGTCTCCCACACATTCTAATGGAGTACAAAGGAATAATGCATACGCTGCCTCCACTGCATTTTTTCTAGGGAAATCTTCCACTGGCTCTAGAATTTGTTGTTCCATGACACAGCATCCATTTCCATTGCAGAGAAGGGAAAACCTCTGACAACCACAGATCCAGGTCTGAATCTATGGAATACTTGATAAAAGATTCAGTAAGACTACTTTAAGTAATAATTGTTCAGAATGTTGTAAAGTGCCTCGTGCAATTATGCACTTTTATATAGGGAAAAGTTGACAGGTTTCTATTGTGACAACTTTAATACCAAGTTAATTGTCAAGCACGAATCAAATGCAGAAAAAGTCAAACACTGTAAGAGAGAACCACCAAATATTGATAGTACCAATTATCTTCTCTTTTAACCAGCTAAATCATGAACATAACTACTGTGTTCTGTTAATGTCTCACTCTCAGAAGAAAATCATAAAAAATGGGAATTGTTAGTCAGCAGCATACAAACATTTGGTATTGTAAGTAATTTAAGATGGAACAATGAGTTGTAGAAAAAGGGCAGTAGGCAACAGGAAGCTGAGAACTTTTTTTAAAATCACTTGGGTCAAACTCAATGCCATCAGTATGACAGTTCAGATTATTCTAAAATGAAATAAAAAATAATTGCACTATTTCAGTTGTATTACATTTCTAGCAAATTAATACATCTCTTGTTACAAACACAATGTCAGAAGAGTTTGCAAATGCTGATTCTCCAGCAACAGCAGCGGCAGTCAGACATAGCTTACCTGGCATTTCTTTCAAAAACTGGTGAGAAAACTTCGAAGAAGTTTTCTTTTGCTTCACTTTTGGAAGGTACAGAGTTATCAAAAGTAGGATCTATGCTGTTAAATGCTCGTCGTTTCACAGGATCAGATAATATTTCATAAGCTGAAAGTTACCAGACATAAGCTTGTAAATATTTAAAAGGATGCTCTCAGATCTGTGTTTGATCTATCGTTCTGTACAGCTTGATATTTAATTATTTTAGTGACACCAAAGAGCATTGCTGTCTATTCCTGTTAGACTAAGTAGGAGGAAAACATTTATGAAAAAGAGCACATTTAACCATTAAGATGTAATGAAACAGATAATACTTAATTTTGTAAGAATGAATTTAGTTCAGACACTAGGAGTTTGGGCATGACATCTTCAGGCTTTTATCCTGCACCAAGTCCTTGCAGATAAATTGACAAAATGGTCTACTAAAGCACAGAGTAAAGGCAGTCCCTGAGTTAGTATGTTGTCAGAACTGGCAAGAATATGACCATTCATTAGAAATTTGCAGGTCACGATGAAGTTATACTGAGTCTTGGATAAAATATAAAACTCCACACAAACACTCCAAAACATGCAAACAGTCCCTGTTTCCGTGTTCTTACAGCCCTGCAGCTGGGGAGCATCACATTACTAATCTTATATTCTGGAAGTCACACACACTGTAGCTTCAGTAAACTCTTACTTTTTTCTCAAGGAAGTGTGGAGTTTTTCAGTTTTTCTATGACCACTATTTTTCAGTAAGAATGAGAAGTCAAAGGAATCAAATTTGTGCTGTGATCATTCACGGACTTCTGTGACTGCAGCACTGCCAAAGGACACTGCACCATGAAGGATGGATCTAGGGGGTGATAACCTGGGGGAGACCTTGGTGCTCTGCAGTTCTGTAAACCGATCTCACTGCACGTGTCAGTGGAGAGACGAAGGAATGACAGTGGCCACCAATGAGCTGCTGTCTGCCAGTCTGCCCTTCCCCTCTGGGAAGGACTTCCCTCCACCAACACTCTCAATGACCCCAATTATCCTCTGCCTCAGTAACCCTCGTACAATTTTCCTGATGCAGGAAATTCTGTGCATGTCCATTGGTTCCTCTTCCACTTGAGAGATGTCCCTTCCACTCACAGATCCTGAGTTCTACTCCCACACACACAGTTCCCTCAGCTCTGTATCTCCCACTCATTCCTTTGTCAGATCAAGTTCTGAATCCAACCTATGTACTCCCACCTTTCCAAGTTTCTTCTCCTTGTTTCATTACCATTTGCTCCTACTCCAGGTAGAAGACATTCGGAGAAGGAAGTTTAGAAACACAGATTCCAAGACTTCCACCTGCTTCAACATTATTGAGTGAAAATAATTTGTTTAAAATAAGCAAAAAAGCCAAGCTCTAAGGCATTTCAGGTGATGTAAGTCATACACGTAAAACAGCCCCTACAGTTTTGGAGTTAGCCAGCAGTGATGTTCTGGGTTGGAGAATCCAGCCATTAATCCTGCACTGCCAAGTCCACCAGTACAGACAAGAGGGAAATGTTATTCAATTGAGTTCACTTGTTCATCTGTTGGCAAAAATGAGCAGCTGAAGAAACTGATGTCCTGGATCAAATCAACACATGTTCTGTTGTCAGAGCAAGCACATTGGAATTCAGATTTTCCAATTGCTGTTGGTGCCTGTGGGGAATTGTTCCATGGCTCACTAGTTTATCCCAGGTGTGGGGTAACCTCCAGAGGTTCATCTGTGCATGCACTGCTATAAGTGTCACATTTTGTCACCAGCTGGCACAGCAGCCAAACGTCTTGTCAGCTGCATTCCCATCCTGCTTCTGCCCACTGGGAAGTTATACCTAATGTGATCTATTGATGTAGTTTTCTAAAATGGAAAAAGAACTTCTCCGGCTGTTTTGACAAATAATTTGACAATTAAAATCCTAATTAGGCACAACAAGTACATTTCTGATGATCAAGTAGATTGAGGGAGTATAACAAAAGAGATCAAATGCTTACCTTTAGTTATGCAAGTAAAATAATCATTATCACCTTCACCTATCTGTTCCCCTGCAGCTTTTCGTTTGTCTGGATGATGTTTCAAAACCATGGATTTATCTAACAAATAAATGCATTACAGTTAGAAATGCTTCATCAGAAACAGTTTCAAACTACAAAGTAATACAGTAATTCCAACTGGCATTTCTCTTAACTCAGAACTTAAATAAAAACCAAACAGTCATATCTGGAGGAAAACAAGAGTTAATGAATTTTCTTTGATTTAACACTAAAATTAGAATTAACATTATTTCACCTTTGCTGGGACATAAAATAACCACAACTCAGAAACTCTATTCTCTATTCCACCTCAACATCTGAAGAAGTCTCTGAGACTTATTCTAGTGTTATGCCCAGCAAAGTGCTTCAGTATCTGTAAGTGTACAGTTAGCTTCACAACTGAAAAAATAATTAATGTGATTTTCGTTGTTATTTCTAATGAAAAACAAAATGATTCAGATAAAATAAAAACTGTATTCTATCCCTTTACTGACGTTCTGAACACAATCCAAACTGAATTTTAGGATGAAAACTACACCTTGTGAATGCTACCGCACTTCCCTATGGCTAATGTTGAGCAGATACACAAGACTTTGGGCCTAATTCTCCCTCTACTCAGGCCTTGAATCCTAAGGCACAACTGGCACATACAGAGTATCTACTGAAGGTGCTACAAAGATTGTCTTGGTGTTTAAAAGGTAAAACCAGATTTTAGACCAACTTCTTTGTCGAAAGATCTTGTCATACTGCCATACAACACACACTGCACCTTCTTGGCTCTCCCTAAAATACCCGGCAGAAGATACCATGCAAGCAGTTACAGCAACCTGTCTCTTGAGAAACAAATCAGAATCCTTCTTAGAAACAGGAAAGCACAGTATACACTGGCAGGAAAGACTCACATCTCTACAGCACCATGGAACAATAGTGTGCTGTCTAGGTCCTAAAGAGAAAGGCTCTGGTTCTTGCTCAGAAGATCAGTGAGACCACTAACCACCATCAGAACAAGTGCTGCTCTATTCCATAGTAGCACATGCTCCACAGTGGTGTGGAGGCAACAAGATTTCCTGTATAACTTGGTAATTCTCTGATTTCCACCTGTTTTCATTTGAAGTATCTGGGGACAGTGATTCTACTTGCACCAGCACAGTTATACAGGCAATTGTTCACAAGATCCATTCACAAAGCCATCAGCTTATCTCAGAGAGGCTACTGAATAATCTTCAGAGTCTTTTAAAATCTTCCTCCACTAAATATTTGCATCCTTCTTGCAAAGTCAAGCACACTGCTTTCCAAAATTAAAGTTCAGGAGCCCAGCATGCTCCATTCCCATGCCATACTCAGTCTAATATGACAGTTAACAGCAGCCTTTTCATACACATTCAGCAGCAGTAACACAGCAGCTCAACACTGTCGGGGGGCTGCAAGGGAACCTCTGAGCACCCACTGGGCAGGGACAGCTCTAGTCCTCTGCCTTCCACTGAGGCTGACTGCAGACTCAAAAATATAGAAATGTATAGTTACAGTCTCAAGGCTGTTGACAAAAAACGCAGGCCAGGAAGCAGAGATGTGAAATTTTTTAATTCCCTAGATTTAGGCCTCTGGATTTCAGAGCCGTGATATGAATTTAAGGGGATGGTAAGCAACACAAACTTTTAGGGCTGGGAAACAGTAAAAAGCTTGTTCACAACGTGCAGGTATTTTCACTGGAAACCAGTTGTGTACAGCAGAAAAAACCATCACGCTTCTGAGGGAAAGGTACTTACGAGCTGCTTTGATTTGTTTCTGAGTAGCCCTGTATCGTATATTTCCCAGTCCAAGAACTGCATAATGGTCTTGATTCTGAGAGAAAAGAACCACAAACGCTAATGAACACTGATAAATGCAACCTAAAACACCACAATGCATGCAGAAAAACAGTTCTCTCCATCTCTTAAATGCAAGAGGGAGAATTCTTCCCTCTCTCAATAAACACTGGGAAAAGACTATAGGAACAATTGTCAAAAATCATTGACTAATTACCAAATAACTGAATTATTGAATAAATACTGAATAAATTAAGCCACTGTTAAAGAAGTTCAAGCAGTTTAATCTAAATTGTATTGAAGCACTAAAAAACTCAGTTATTGGAAAATTGAATTGCTGTCTTTAATATTAACGTGCCAATGTAACTCCAGAATAAAGCAGATGGTGACAGAGAGAAGAGACACTTCATACTTTCCGGCATTAAGATAAAAAGCCGCAGCTCAAAACTAAGATCTTATCCTGACGTGTTTGCCTTCACACATCAAATATAATGGTAAGGGACACAAACCGATTCAGATGGGTGTAGGAGGGGAAGAGGAAGGGGATCTTTAGAACCTGGGAATGGCAAGTAACCTTGATGGACAAAAATAGTTAACAGTAATCCATATCGACTGAATACCTTCCAGTCCTTTGGGTCAAGGGTTTTTAACATAGGATATTCCTCAAGCTGCAGTTCTTCATCCCCCGATTCTTCAGAAAGTTCCTTCTCATCTTCCAGCTCCTGGAAAGAGGCAGAAACATTTATGTTTCTCCTCTTAATAAATGCTTCAAACCATCTTCCCACAGGTTCCACTTGACAAAGTACTGATGCTATAAGCAAAAAACATAAAAGCAACTTCACCTTCTGTGTTGTTTGGTTGTTTGTTTTTTTTTTTTTTAATTAAACCCTATCAAAGCCCACAAAAAATACAGCATCATACAAGGTTACAGATCGCTAAATCTTCTCTTTGGCTCCATAAACACCACAGTGCAAGAACCAGCACATGTGCCCGTCAGACGGGACCTCCCAACGCTTCGCCGTGCTCTCACATCTTGAAAGGTGCTTTCAAGTTACAGGAACGCACGTGTCGAACGATATTAAATATAGTCCTATTGGCAACGGAGGAGACAACCGCGGCAGTGATATTAAATTTGGATTGATCTTCCCTGCGTTCCCGCTCCCCCTTCCCAGGCCACTCCCTCCGGCAGCGAACCCAGACTTGTTGCTCGCGCACGGGCTGAAACGATGCCGGGGAAGGCACAGCACGCGAGACGGAGACAATTAAAAGTCAAATAAACACGAAAGTTCTTCGAAACCGGCCGATTTCCCAACTCCAGCGCCCGGACGAGCGCTCGAGGGCGGCCTTTCCCCGGCGCAGGCCCTGCCGGCCCGCGGTACCTACCGGCCGAGAGCGGCCTGGTGACGGCCGAGCGCTGCCCGTCCCGCGCGGGGCCGCGCAGCAGCGCCATGGCCGCGGCCTNGGCGGCCGCGGCGCCCGGGGGAAGGAGTTGCCTGCGTGCGGGCCGCGGTGCACCCTGGTTTGTGTTCCGGGCGGAAGCGGCGCGGTGCTGCGTAAGGCGGGCGGGCGCGATGCCGGATTACCTGGGAGCCGACCAGAGGAAAACCAAGGAGGAGGAGAAGGAGGACAAACCCATCCGCGGTGAGGGGCGATGGCGAGGACACTCTCCGAGCAGCACCCGGGGCGGGAGCAGGGCGGCGCCGCCGGCGGCCATGTCGGTGCCGGGAGCGGCGGGGCTCGAGGAGCGGCGAGGGAAAAAAGGACTAGAAAGGATTTAAAATGTCTCTAATGTGCGTTTTGGCGCTGCTGCTGCCGCCGCCCCGCGAGTGTCCCCCATCCCGGCCCGGAGCCCGGGCTCGGGCGGTGCCGCCGCTGACGAGATGGGAAGCGGGGCCGGCGGCGCCTCACGTAAACAGGGCTGTGAGGGGCTGAGTTTGGGAATGCCGCGCGAGAACGGGGCAGGGGCTGCCTGTGCCAGAAAGGACCGATCGGGGGTGCGGAACCAGCACCCTGCGGGGCTGGCCGGGGAAGCCGCGGAGATCCTCAGGGGAGGAAGGGACGATCGGCCTTTTAAGTCTGGTTCTCTTAAAAAAGATTCTTAAAATGCTTGATTCTCTCATCGTGAGAGAAAAAAGTGCCTTTCTTGGTTTAATACTTACTTTTATACTTAAAATATGCAACAAAACGTAATACAATAATTCTAAGCCTCCCTGAAAGGAGGCTGTGGTGAGCTGGGGGCCCGTCTCTTCTGCCTTGCCTGCAGTGGGAGAAATCGATGAAATGGCCTAAAGGTGGGAAGGGGAGATTCAGATTAGATATTAGAAAAAAACAAAAAGTCACAGCTCGGGTGGTCAGACAGGGAACAGGTTCCCCAAGGAGGTGGAGTCACCATCCCCGGAGGTGCTAAAGAAGACGTCTGGATCTGGCGTTGGGTGACGTGGTTTAGGGGTGACAGGGGCAGTGCTGGGTTGAAGGTTAGACTTGGTGATTTTGGAAGTCTCTTCCAACCTTGACGATTCCATGATAATTTCTTTCTTTTGCCTGGGGGAGCGCCGCAGAGCTGCCCGTGTGCTGCCGCTGTCATTAGGAATTCCAGGGAAGCAGGAGAGGGAAGGCGGCAGAGTTTCCGAGGATACCGGCATGGTGTGAAAGCTGCCGGTTGCTGCCCATGTTTTAACTTATTATGGCTTTTTATTTCATGTTATTAAATATTTAGTAATGCATCTGGAAGCACAAGCACTGCAAAATGTAATCAGTGATGGACTTTGAACTGTTCCCATTCAAGAAGGATTTTTTGATTATAGCAACAGAGTGTTTAGTAGCTATTGAAAAAAAAAATCAATGGGGTAGTACAAATAGTCAAGAAAGAAATAAGGATCTACATAAAAGGGCTTCAGAATCCTGTATAACACGTGCTGCACCCAGATCACCAATACTGTGTGGTTTGGGCTCCATTTGTCTTAAAAAGAGTGGAACTAGACAAGAGAGGAAACTGGGATGGGAAGGGAGAGGGGGTGTTAAATGGCAGGTGGTGTGAGAGTGGTGTGGCAGAGTGATACTGACAGTTATATTTTTCTTAGTTAATGGAGAGCAGTCACTGGAGCCACCTCTGTGCAGAACTGAACACGTGGAACAGCTGACCCTGCTTGTTCTTTGGTGGGAGTTCTCAGGCTCAAATGAAAGTTTTACATGCCAGGTTCAAGTCAAGTAAAAGGCAGCACAATGCAGATTTAAACCAGGAGACTCCTTCCTGTGTGGTCTGCTGAAAGTTCCTGAAAGTTTACAGGGATTAAAACCCCCAATATAAATATTAATGTAAGGAAATTGTTTTAAGGGCAGTTAATAACAATGTGTGACACAGGAGTGGGGTTTCACCATGTATTTGCCACCTTTGTAGACTTTCCTGTTTGAGAGGGGAATTTGGACCAGGCTTTGTCTCATTCAGTGTGACCCTTCTCATGTTTTCTGTTTTACAGTATTAAAACTAGGAGTTTACAGTGATGTTTTGTTTCTGAGACCAGCTTAGATTTGGCTGCTGTTCCCTGCTCACACTGAGCTTCTTGGAAGAGAAGCATCACTGGTGGAAAGTGGTGACAGTTTTTCATTGATGCTTTCTTGAACATCTAGAAACAAAAAGTTAAAAAGGTGAAGTTCTGATGTCTTCCATTCCTATTTTGAACAGTCATAGCCTGGGAAACTACTCTGAGTGAGGGAGAATTGAAGTAGCTTGCTTGTTATGAGCTCTGAGTGGTGCAGGTTTTGGACTGGAGAGAGTAGCTGGAGACCCTGTTTTGTTTTTCTTGGATAGCTGATGCTTTTTTGTTCCACTTTGGTTTAGTGAAAAGTGGAAATTCAGAAGAAACTCTTTAAAATACTTGTTTTCATCTTTCAGAAGCAGCATTAATACTGCTGGCTTTGTTTTTAACACTGGAAGCTAAGTCTCTCCTGTCTTGTTTCAGCTCTCGATGAAGGAGATATTGCCTTGCTGAAAACATATGTAAGTAGCACACACATGTGGGAGTGTTAAAAACAAAAAGCAGTTCCTGTGGGTAATACAGTGCAGGAGTGGAGGGGTGTGCACTTAGCAGGTAGAGAATAACTCTGCTTCTCCTAATGCTTTTCTCTCCTGCCAAAATATTTTCTCCCTTTTCACCTTCCAAGGAGAAGGCCCCAGCCTGCAACACTAAAAATAATCCAGTGGGTTTGTTAACTTGAAAGTAATTAAGGGTTTGTTTCTCTATTTTTGTTTCATATCTCATCACTGACTGCCGTAGGGGTCTAACAGCCAGGGCTTTACTAGGGCTTTTTCACTGGCCAGTTTTCTTGGTTGATACAAAAAATAATTTTAAGACTCCTCTTGCCACAAAATTGGTGTGCTTTTAGCCATCATGTTAAAAGAACATAATGTTGGGAGGCATTTTCCAGAGACAGTCGTAAAGGCTTGAAATGCCAATCTGCCCTTTCCACTGGGAAGTACAGTTGGTCTGTGAAAGAACTCTTGAGAGATGAAACTTGCATCTTAGGTATGTTTGGAGAAGTCTGAATTTTGTTGACACCAAGACTCCTTAACAAAGTTCTGAAATACAGCCACTGCAGCTTCGTTTTTTGTTGTCAGTGGTGTACAAAGGAGATCTTGTAGAGCAAATCCAGGTCTGCATCCACCTATGTTAGGCAGATCCAGATCAAAAAAAAGCATTTTACCACAAGCAAGAATTCTGGTTTGCCCCTTGATCTTTCGGCTGTCCTCTGTGGATGATAAAAAGGTTGGGTAAGGTAGTTAAAGTACTTGTACAGATGGTTTTCAGAAAGTGTATTCGGAATTCTCTCTATATATGATTTTACTGAGTCTTTTTTCAACTTTAGGAGAAATAGTTTAAAAAAGTAAGACTGAACAGGTTTAAAAGAAAAATTGTTAAAGTTTACGAATGTGGAAAATTTCCACCTTCAGAGTTGGTCAGTTGTGTTGTGAAGCTGCACTTCACTTTTGCCAACAGAAATATTGTTACTGGAAGTTAGTCCTGTCTTTTTTGGCTGTCATCAATGGTTGGCTATTGTACCAGGACAGTCTGTTGGACATCTTGATGCTCTGCAGCTCTCGTCATTTTTTCCTAAACATGAGATAATTTTAGTTACAAAATCTACGTGATATTCCTTTTCCAGGGCCAGAGCACATACTCAAGGCAGATCAAGCAAGTAGAAGATGATATTCAACAACTGCTTAAGAAAATCAATGAGCTCACTGGTATGTTATTGTCTTAGATAATTTTCCATAGAAGAGCCATAGATACCAAAACAAGTGTTGTAAAAAGTTGATTTTAAACAACTTCTTCGTTGTTTTTTTGTTGTTATTTTTCTCAAAAGAACACAGTTCTGCATTTGGTAACGTGATATTTTTGCTTAGTTAGTGATTTTTTTTTTTTTGATTGGGCAGGACTAATCTGTACATCTGATTTTGTAATTTTGTAGTTTAACACATTTTTAATCCAAACTGTGGTTTTTATATATAATGGTGGCATGAAACAAATGCCCCTTTCTGACACTAGATAATGAAGTAGTAATAACAATAACAATTAATTAGTTTCCTAATTTTTCTTTCACTGATGTATGTTTTTTGCCCTGTTGCTAATCCTGCAGTGGCTCTCGGTTCTGCCAAGAAGACCAATTTCTCTTGTAAAATAATCTTGATTCTTTTAAATATATCATGGACATGGTACTTGTTATATCCATGTTTTAGAAGATTTTTGGGATTTTTCATCTGTGTGAATCCCTTAGTTTTTGATGCCTTGCACTGGAGCTTTGCCTCAGTGAAAGCACTTGAGAGTTTCACTCCTTCAGTGAAATGTAGATATCCGCTGTCAGTGATGTCTGTGTCCCACTGTAATCATCCCCACACTGTACTAAATTCTCTGGGAGGGTGCCCAGGCTGGGATTTCAGTGTTCAGCTGGCATGGTCATGTAGGCTCTTCCTTTAGGAAACCTGCTTTTTAGGAAGTCCATGAAAGATATGTGTGTGCGTTGTTTTGGAGGTCTCTCAAAAAGCTTCCTGCAGGGTTATCTCTAAGGTTTTGGTGTAGGAAGGATGGCTGACATCCCAGTTAGCTGCTTCCTCCTCAACTTGATTGTGCTGCACACAGGAATCAAGGAATCCGACACCGGCCTGGCTCCTCCTGCCCTTTGGGATCTGGCTGCAGATAAACAAACTCTGCAAAGCGAGCAACCGTTGCAAGTTGCAAGGTGGGAGCACTCTTCTCCTTCCAGTAGAGCCCCATAGTGATAACAGTCTGATTTACAGCTTATGTGTGGACTTCTTTTAAAAAATTAAGTTCATGTGTTGTGCATATCGAAAGTGCTTTTTACCACTGAATAATAAAGGAACTGTGATTATGTATAATGCTCTTTATAGTTGTACTTACTTCTGCAGTTACTGTATGATGCTGTAATGACAGCTTAATAATATATATAATGGTGCCATCACAAGTACAACAGCTATTCTGTTTAGGTGGAAAATAAGACTCTCTTGATGCTTCTGCAGATAGCAAACCAGTTTGTCTGCCTGGAGCTGTAATTGTGTTTCTGTGTTAGGTGCACAAAGATCATCAATGCAGACTCCGAGGATCCCAAGTACATTATCAATGTCAAGCAATTTGCCAAGTTTGTGGTGGATCTCAGTGACCAGGTGGCACCTACTGACATAGAAGAAGGCATGAGAGTTGGGTATGCGAAGTCTTTGTGTTCATGAGTCTCGCTGCACACTGAAGCTTTCTCTGAGTTGTCTCATGTCATAGTTTGACAGGCCAACAGCCCTCATTTCCAGTTTTTGCAGTGGTTGAAATTTCACCACTACTGTCTTTCTCTTGGAAGACAGTAACTCACCTGTATGCTCTGCTGGAATCTTTTGTTTTGATTTATTTTGACAAAAATCAACAAAACCCATAGGTTATTGGACAGAAACCTTTCAGCTTGGGCCCCAGTGGTCCCAGCTTTCAGGGAGTGTGCATAAGGTCCTTCTTTGGCACTCTGTGGTTACACACAGGGCAGCGATGAAATGTTCACTGAGGAGGTGAAATCTGTTACTTTCAGAGTCAGTGTTTTGCCAGTTTGCTCTGTGGGATATTTTGAAATTTAGTTTTCAAAATACTTTGGAATTAGTAGTTTTGGAAACGTTAAAATTTTCTGCAGAAAGAATTCCTGTATCTAGCCTACCTGCTATTAGCTTTTAGGGCTGGGTTCTCTTGATGCCAGAGAAAAGAACAGTTCAAGAATTCATCTTCTCATTTACAGAGTTGCTTCTACATAACACTTTACTTAACCAGTGTTAAAATAATAGTCTTTATGCTTCCTCGCCAGGGTGGACAGAAACAAGTACCAAATCCATATCCCGTTGCCTCCAAAGATTGATCCCACAGTCACCATGATGCAAGTGAGCATTGCTTTTACTTATTTTGACACGGCTTTGTCTTGTAACTGTGATTCCTTTAGCTGGATTTTGTTGTGGGCCGTTGAAAGCCTGGAGAGATTTGCAGCACCAGGTTGGTAACTGCTCACTCACCTCTTTGTTCTGCAGGTAGAAGAAAAACCTGATGTCACTTACAGTGATGTTGGTGGCTGTAAAGAGCAGATTGAAAAGCTGAGAGAGGTGGTCGAAACGCCGCTGCTTCATGTAAGTAACCTCCAGATTGAAGCTTCTATTATTTTGGAAGTATTCTGGTCATCTGTTAGCATCTGAAAAAGAAAAGACAGTGTCACTGAGTGTAAACAGCTGAGTGAAAGGAGGTCTGGTTTTCGCAAGTGAAATCCAGCCCAGCCTCCTTTACATCACTCCTCATTAATGATTTCCTTAATTTGCATGTACTCTATGATGCACACAATCTTTAATTTGCACATAACCTTGCCTTCTGTCTCCTTCAACAGCCTGAAAGATTTGTGAACCTTGGAATTGAGCCTCCCAAAGGAGTGCTTCTGTTTGGGCCACCTGGCACAGGCAAAACCCTCTGTGCCCGTGCTGTGGCTAACAGGACTGATGCCTGCTTCATCAGAGTGATTGGATCTGAGCTGGTGCAGAAATACGTGGGAGAGGTAAGAGCAGATGCTTGATGGAGTGTGGAGGGGTTTGCAGATTCCCCTCGTGGGTACTCGACACCACAGAAGGGGTGAGGGATGGATGTACTTGGAAGCTGCGGGTGCAGGGGGGGCAGGAGATGTCAGACAAATCACTGCAGCTCAGGCAATGGTGACAAGACCTGAGGTCTGCTGTCACTGATGGAAGGGATTTTGCAGTGCGGAGTTCAGTCTGTGGTTTAGGAGGACGCTGGAATTAGGGTTTTGCTCCCAGTTCTGCCACTTATTTTTCAGTTGGCCCTGACATAAATTACTTCATCTGTACTTCTGAGTTTAAGAGCAGTAATTTTTCTCTCCTTTATAAATTGCTTTAAGCTTTATAATTGTCCCATTATATATGTGAACAAAGTTAAAAAGAGTTTTTTCATCAGAAACTTGGAAGTGTTTGGAAGCATCAAGAGTTTGATTTTGATTGATAGTTTTCCTTTAACGTGCCTCAAATCTCTAATAAAATCTTATTTTTTTGCTTTCAGGGAGCTCGAATGGTTCGCGAACTCTTTGAAATGGCCAGAACTAAAAAAGCTTGCCTTATATTCTTTGATGAGATTGATGCCATTGGAGGTATGTTTGTAATAGCTACAGTTCTAATCTCCTGTGAGACCTTCCAGGCTTTCTTGTAGTTCTTTATCTGGATTGCTGCTTTTCAAGGAAAGTGCTTGTAAATACTGAGTTAGCAAAACTACTCCCAGCACACTCCATGTCCAGGAAGCTGTCAGGAAGTGGTTTTTATAGTCCAAATGGGAAGCACATTTGGAACACCCAGATTATTTGAACTTTAGTGAAGAATCCCTGTATTTTGTTTGCAAAAAGGTACTATTAACGTAAACTCCCTTCATCTTCTGGACTACATTCCAAGTCTTTATTACCTCCTGAACATTTTCCTTTTTTTCTCAAAGTGCTTAGGTCCTTTGAAAGTAGAACAGTTTTTGCACAGACAAGGGAGAAGGATGATTTTGGTTAAGGGAAGGGCAAAACAAACAAACTACATGGGTAAATTCCAGCAGCTTGGTCAGTTACTAGGCAGGGACAGAGGCCCTTTTGTACTAGGGAGGAAGATCCAGCACTCGCTCTTGGTTTGAAATGTGTCATCCAAATAACCCCCTCACCCCTTTGCAACTCATCACAAATACTTGTATGCACTTTAAAATTATTTTCCCAGGTGTCCTGTGTTGCAGCCGCTGTGACACCTGTGTGTCCATGGCCTGGAGGTGCCTCTCCCTCTGTGCAACTCGTGTGTCTCCTCTCCAGGTGCTCGTTTTGACGATGGGGCTGGGGGCGACAACGAGGTGCAGCGCACGATGCTGGAGCTCATCAACCAGCTGGATGGGTTTGATCCCCGGGGCAACATCAAAGTGCTGATGGCCACAAACAGGCCCGACACTCTGGACCCAGCGCTGATGAGGCCTGGCAGGCTGGACAGGAAGATAGAGTTCAGCCTGCCTGATCTTGAGGTGAGAAATCTTTATTCCACAGCTAAGTGTGTTCTGATACCAGTGTTTCTTCAGTTAGGGCATCACTTTCTGCAAGTTTATGAGAAATAGCAAAAGCAGCACTCTTAAATTATGTTAAACTACATGGAAATATGGGAGATTAAAACTGTGCCAAAGGTTTTCCCACACTGCACAGATTCCATCCCAGCCAAAAAGCCATAGTAAGCAGCTATAATCACTGTATGTTTCTGCCTCAACAGAGAAAAAAAATCCTTTAACCAGACCCATGATTTAGTTCAGAAGTTGGAATGTGTTTTGTTTGGCTCTTTTGAGAGAAATTTCTTGAGGTACTTCTATGATAAAAGCCCTTTTAAAAGTTACTTTCTTAATTTAGTGTCATGGGCACTTACACATTCCAGTCCAGACATGGGAAACCATGTTGGGCAGCAGATACAGGATGTATTTTCCATTTGCCCGTGCTGTGGACACGGACAGCTGCAGGCTGGAGTCATCACCTCTGTCATGCCATGAACACCCCTGTCCTCTTCCCTTCAGGGGCGAACTCACATCTTCAAGATCCACGCTCGTTCGATGAGTGTGGAGAGGGACATCAGATTTGAGCTGTTGGCTCGGCTGTGTCCTAACAGCACAGGTAAGCTGAATGTATTTATTTCTTTGAACAGTTCTCTGTATGCTCTGTGTCCCCTGGCAGTCAGTGCTGAGTTCTCCCTGTCTCTCCCAGGCGCCGAGATCCGCAGTGTGTGCACGGAGGCAGGAATGTTCGCTATCCGCGCGCGCCGGAAGATCGCCACCGAGAAGGATTTCCTGGAGGCAGTGAACAAAGTCATCAAATCGTACGCGAAATTCAGCGCCACCCCCCGCTACATGACCTACAACTAGTACCTGGGAAGGTTCTTCCTGTTCCTCTTAAACTTTCTGTGGAAAAAAAATACAAGTGTAGTGATTCATGTTTTGTTCTTGGAAGCTAGAAATAAATGGAGTGTTCCAAAGCGTGTGTGTTCGTTGTGAGTGTTCTACACCAGTGGAGTGTTGCTCCTCTAGGGAAGAGATCTCAGTGAGGTTACTGTAGCACAGCCTAAACCACAGATAATTTTAAATCAGATACCTGGGCACTGTTAGATATCTGAAGTTTAGATCTCTGGTCACCATCTACCCCCCAAAACTTGAAATCTGAGCCATAGAGGTGCAGGAAGACTCCTAAGTGACGCCAGTGTTTCTGGGTGTACTAAGAAACGCTTGTGTGATGCTCGGCACCAAGGTGTAGGTGTGTCCCTAGAAAATGGGAGCTGCCACAGGAGGGCATGTGTGGTGGTCTGAGTCATTGCCCAGTTTAGGGAAAACATGAAGGGACATTTTTTTCCTCCCTTGGTGAGCAATCTGGTACCATCACACGCTGTTTTAAAAAAAAACCATCTTCAATGGTTTTTTTCATCCCTTTTGCTGAGATTCTTTGTTGTGTCTTAAAAAATAGTAAATGGGTCAAGGAGGAGGGTGTAATTTCTTGGTGCTAAGAGAAGGAAGATTCCTTTTCCTTGATCCTGCTCTGCAGAGTTTGACATCAGTCTAGTAGTGAGCACTCTGATACATTGTAGGACTTGTCTGAGATGCTGCTGCATACACAGGATGACCCTGAGAGGGTCCTGGTGCTCCATAGCTGGGCAGTGGCTGGGAGTTGTCCACAGGCAGCACTGAAAGGTTAATCCTCGTTCATCTGACGTGTTCCTGTAGAGCTGGCTGTGGTCAACAAAAAGCAACAGCCTTTCATTTCCCTTGTTTTTTTCCAAGTGTTGCTTTAAAGTTGTTTGAGGGGGAAGAGGTGGAAGAAATACCTGAGGGGGAAAATTGCTTTTGGAAACTGCTTTGTCTTGGAAGTGAGAGAAGTTTTATTGTCAGTTGTATCAAAATGAGATCCATCAATTTATCAAGCTTAAATTACAAAGCCACTTGAAGGAGGAAGTGCATGCAATATGGAGAGAGAGTACCCAGCCCATGGACTGAGTTAGGAGTCTGGTTGGTGTCAGTATCTTGATATGGAAACTTGGGCAATCTCAATACTTGTGTGTCATTTCAGGAAAAATGTTTTAGGGAGGGATGCCACTTTATTGGTGGGACAGAATGTTTCTCATTTTCAGAAGCAGCACTGACAGCATCTCTGTTTATCAGGAGCAGCACTTGAAATCAAGTGTAGCTCCTACTTGAGAAGGGTAAGTGAAGTATGTAGAAAGAGTTTGGATCTTACCAGGTATCCTGAATTATCATCAGTACTCTTGCAAAAAAAGGAGGAGAGAGGAACATGTCCCTGATTATTACGAGGTACCAACCCCGACTTAGGCCATCCAGGGCCAGCTGCTGTGGTGGGGCTTCAGCAGCGAGGGGGGAGGCACTCCCCCATCCCTGCAGACAAACTGGAGCCCTGTTACAAGGTTAAAGGACCTGGGGTGGTTCATTCTCACACTGACAAGCCTAAGGTAGGATTTAACTTCTAGACAGAGGTCTGTTAATCAGTGCAGGGAAGAGGAAGTGGATTCCCTTTTCAGGGGCTGGCTCAGTCTGCCAGGAGGAAGCAGTGCTTCAGCTGGTGGCAGCAAAGCACAGGAAGAGATGAGCAAAAGCTGCCAGATTTTGTTCTATGGAATGAATTACCAGCACTGCTGGGGTTTGCAGGAGCACTTGTTCTGTAGGGTCTGGGATGTGGGACTTTCTTGGGCAAAAGTTCTCTGTCCAGCCTTTCAACAGCTCCCCAGGAAGTGCAGCTGTTACTACCAGGACTGGAGATCCAGCTTTAGCTGTATCCCTGTGAGGCCTGGCCCAGAGAGGGCTTCGTGGCAGTGCCAGGAGTGAAGAGCAGGAACCAGCACAGCAAGCAAGACCTGCCTGGGGGTGGAAACCTTTCCCTTGGCATCAGACACTTGTATCTGGGACCCTCAGCTTGTCCCTCGTACAGAGTCTCACCAAGACAAAGTAGAAAAATTTGACAAGTGACATCACTTTATTTTGGAAGTTGACAGGATTTTGATGCGAACTGAAGAGCTTACAGAGTTAAAAACTGAAGCTGCAACAAGCTGAAAGTAGAAAAATATACTGTATGTAGATACAAAGGCTTGTTGAACTAGTTAACATTATAAAACGTACCAAACGTTGTTTAAATAAGCACACACAATGTCTTGACACGCATGCACTTCATCCTCTGAACACCAGCTAAGCAGCAATTTCTGATGCAGAAAGCTTCCCATCCCTATGGGCTGGGGAGGTTGAGAAAATAAAACATCTTTCCCAACTTCCCTGGTTCCTGGGAAAGAGTTTACCTGAAGCAAGCCCTAATTGCAAGAGCCTGAAATAAAGTAAGAGTATTACATTCTGTGATCAGAGGTGAGGGAAGTGTCTGAATTCCTTAGGCACAGGACCTGTGATTTGAGGGTGCTGAATGAAAGGTCACTGATGCTCTACTTGCCCTGTGCTGTCAAAATCACCTGCAGAGAAACATTTTCAGATTCCTGCCTCCTCTGCTGAGCTTCACAGTGACCATTGTGAGGGAAATGGGGACATTGAAGATTGCTTCTGCATGATTTCCATTTTCATGGTTTTCATCTCACACCTCAAGTAGGGCAGTACCACAGTGGCCAGGCTGACAATAGAAAAAGAAGTTTCTTTCCTAACAGAAGCTACTGTTTCTTTTAAAAAACCCAAACATGTACTATTTTTGAGTTCTATTGAACCCTATTTCTCAAAGCACTTAAAAGCTGAGGAAGAAGCAGCATTACTGGGAGAAAGACAGGCAACAGAAAAGTATTTTTTTTTTTTTTGGACCACTGAGACTTTAGACCCTGCTTAAATTTTCATTCCAACTTAAGAGACTGCATATAGGGCATCAGTTCTTAATATAAATAGGCTTCACTCCTGTCTTAAACTAGTTTTATCTTCAGACTTTGAAGCTACATTAAGTTTAGCTTAAAATCAGCTGTGTTCTTTTCTAGAAAGCCTAACCGGGTCTTGGCAGTGCAAGTACCATACTGATAATGTAATAATTAAACACTGAGTTTCTGACTTGAAGTTCACTTAGAGCAAAAACAAAGAAGTGAGTATAGCTGAGACAGGTTAGATATTTAAAAAAAACCCAACTGTACCATCCAGGTTTGAAAAGAGCAGCAGCTAAGTGCCCCCAGTGTGAATTCATTAATCCAGCTGGCAGACTATTATAAATTGTACAAATCTGTTGTATATAGATGTTGACATCAGGCTTTAAAAGTCATCTAAGAAAGTTCTTTAAAGACACTGGTACAGTGTATTGCACTTGCAGAACAGTTACTTCCTGCAAGATCCCACTCGCAGTGAGTTAAAGTGCCCATTTTCTCAACAGGAATAGGAATGTCACCTTGTCCACCAGACTCTGATTGCAGCAGAATACACTGAATTTTCTTTTCTTGCATAATTTTGTGCTTGTATTATTGGAAGGCTATACCCTGATCGAAGGAAAAAATTCAAGAGCATGAAGGCTTACATTTCCTTATCCACTCTTCCTACAAAAAATAAGCACCACCCTATACCCGTAGATACAAACAGCCTCAGGCTCTCTTCAAACTGTGCAAATTAAATACTCAGAAAGAGTCTCCATCAGCACAAATCTGGCTCCCATTCTGCTCGATGCCGCTTTTCAGTGGTCGGAGTCAGCCCGTGCAGCAGACCCATCTTTCACTTGGCAAGCAAGGACAGCATCATGAATACTGTGAAACAGCAACTCTCTTGTTACACTTTTATCAAAAAAATTCAGTCTTGTCAGCTCATTCATAACAGGGCCTACAAAACAAAACCCAAACATGGCATCAGTGCACACACTTAAGTACGGAGATGGAAGACAAAGGCATCCCAGGAAGAAGATGACAACTTGTTCTCTTGTTGTTACTAAAAAATTTGAAATAGCTAGATAGATCACATGCTACTTCTACTCCAAACAGGTAATTCTCTTAAGCAGACATAGACAGAGGCCTGTTTGTGGCAGAAGATGCTACAATCCCAAATCTGGGATACTGGAACATTTCAGGCTTTTCTCCTTATTACATTACCACAACAGTTTCAAGATACAAAGTTCGGTGTGGCAATCTCAACTTTCCAGCTGGAAGAAATGGGAGCAGGCTCCAGTCCTCACAGAGATCATTACACTGGTGCTCTACTTTCACTAAAGCAAAGGCTCTAATGCATACGGGCTTGCTTTTCCTCAAATCCAATTTTATGTGAAGTGCTGATACTACTGAGGCACTACTGGCAGCAGGAAGTTCAGGAGCAGAGGGAAAGAGATAAAACACAATCTCACCCACAAAGCTCACAAAAAAGAAAAAAAAATCTCAACTCACCACTACAGCTGGCAATGAAGACACAGACACCAACTTCTTTGTATTCTTTTATAATCTACAACAGAGTTAAGCTGAAGTTAAATGCAGATAATACATCATCATGCACATCGCAGTTCTGGAAACCAAATACTGTGAAAGCTGCAGAGTCCACATTCCCCAGTATTCAGCTAAAACTTACAAAATTAAAACAGTGATTAGGTGAGATATTGGATTGTATTTGAGCAGGCAGTTATGTCTCATGCTGACAGGTTCCTTATTAGGTATCAGAAAAGTTTTCTATGGGGAAAAAAGCCCTACTTACTGATTTTAGTGTTTTTGCTCCAACTGAATCCACAAAGTTCACTGGGGTGAAATCCAGAATTAAAGAGTGAATATTTGTTTTGGGCTCCACAAAATATTCATGCTCATCAGGAGACGTATCTTGTACACTAGAATCTGCAAATTTTCCATTCACAGGTAAGTCATCACTTGCTATCTCATGTTTTACACTTGCTTCTATGTCGTTAGTCTGGGAGAGAACATAAATAAAGCTTAGAGGCAGTCAATGCTTTTCCAATGTAAATCCCTTTCCTCCCCTCACTCATATGTTCTTTAAGCCTCTAAGAGGAATACAGCTCCTGGTCACTACAGAAACTGGCTTGCCATGCACACATACTTCCATACCTTGTGTATATCAAGGTTTGTTCTCTTATGCCCAGCCTTTCTACCGTCACACACAAGCAGCTTAAAGCTGGTATCTCAGGACTGAATTACCCATTTCCCTCAAACCCTGACACCTCATTTTCACTGACACATTTTTACTCCATTTCCTTGCCTTATCCCTGCTATCAAGGCTTATACAAAATAAGCAACAGCAATCAGGCCCTCGAGTTAGGCCTTTTTTAGGTTTCCCATAGTAAAATCACACACCAGCTCCCACCATGGGCTTGAGTTTAAACAAGCATAAAAGCACAATCATGCCCCAAATAACCCTTCTCAGTGTATCTGCCCTACTTGGACATGTGAGAATTAGCAGAGGGGATGGCACCTTCTTATCAAAAGGGCTGCTAATTTGAATTAATTTTATTATATCTTATTTCTACATGATTATTCCAAGTGTGTGGAGAGGGGCAGAGGCAGAGTCTCTTTGATTCCTGCAAACACCAATGCTGAGATAGCATGACAGTGTGGAGAGTTTCTGTGCCACTCTGTGCTACCTGAATGCAATCAAGGTCCAACAGAATTATCCAATCCAGCAGTGAGCCTCTGATCCTTACACTGTTCCTTCAGTCACCTGTCCCACTGCACAGCACTTGCTCCCTAAGCCCTGATCCCCGAGCAACACTCTGCACCTTGTAAAAAACATGAGAGTAACACCTGAAAGCAGCCTGAAAAGGCAGAGGTAAATATTTACCGAAGAGCTCACGAGCTTCAGCACAGCTTTCTTTCTGTGTTCTTTTGCTGCCTTTATCTCCCTGGCATGGCGCTTCTGGGCTTTTCTCCTTGCTGCTAATAAGGCACCAGGGTCCACTCCAGTCTGTCAGGAGAAGAAAGCATGATCAGAGGAGATTCAGCTTGTTAGGATGGCACTGGAGTATCAATTTGCACTGAATTAACCACTGCCATAAATTTAAACAAGGAGCCTGCATTTTCCAGCTTCCCTTGGTGGGAGTGAGAACAGTATAAAGAAGGAATCATCTTGGCAAGCACTGTGTTAATAAGATGAGGGAGAGATGCATCTCATTTCTTGAAATCAGAGAGCGTCGTGTTTCAACCAAATGCTGATTGGAGTGCAGAGAGCAAAGGGGAGAGAAGTGCATTTGGGCAATAATCACTAATATCTCTTGCTTTGTGAGGGCAAGTATCACCCACCTGTTTTGTATAAGACTCGTCATGGGAGCTACAGAAAAATTTTTCAGAAGTTAGTACAGGTGCAGTTGTCACTGTTTAGGCAGCGGCTCTGCTGCCACTGCCAGCCAGTGAAACCACGGGTGAGACAGGCAGTGAGGCACACCCTGCGTGCAGCTGATCTGCTGCCCATGAGAGGCACTAAATGCCCACAATATTCCACAGTCATACACTCCAGTAAAGTTAGTTACCCGACAAGGAAACTTTTATTCCTATTTTGTTTTCAGTTCAGCAAATAGCTTTCTGCTGAAAAAAAGTTTGACCAGTTTGTGCTCTGCACCCATCACTCTCCATTCATGAGCAGTCAGTGAGAAGCTACACTTTGCCTGTTTACTCCCTCCCACCATGCTGTTGCTTCCTAAGATAATTTGTAGCTGGCTGGAGGGTCACCTTCTCATATTTTACAGATCACAAAGGGTCACAGGCTGAGAAACACTGTGCTAGGGGTTACTAAAGGAGCTGAGAGATGAGCATGTTTCAGAAGCCAGTTTGAATTTTCAGGACACAGACATTAAAGAATTTATTTTACTCACCTTTTTCTTCAGTGCACTTGTATATGACTCACTATTAGCAAAATAAAGTGATGTATTAGCTTGAAATATTTTGATTCCAGGATATTCTTTAACCTAAAGAAAATATTGGATGTGCGCAGTTAAAGAGAGTAAGAGCCCCTGTGTGATCACAAGACACATGAACACGCAGCAGTGCAACAGCCAAGCCTGGATGGCTCTCACCACGTGCCAAATAAAGAAGGTTGGCACTGTTGTGAGCAGAGGCAACCAGGAGACCACAACCTCCCTGTTGCAGCCGGGGGTTCACACCTCCCCATTTCCCACTGCACACTATCAATGCCTGGTAACATTTCTCCTTCTTTATTACAACAAAATACAGCCATAAAAAAGAACTAAATATTTGCAGTTCTCTGATGTTGCTATTTGTAGCTGTTATTACCATGAGGAAATCATGCAGACCTAGAATTGCTTTCTTTTAGCCTCCCTTTCTACAGGCATGACTTACTTCTCTCTTTCTCTCTTTTTCTTTCTTGACTCCCCAGGTACCAAAAAAACCAACCTTTCAAATTTTTGGTTTTATCCAGACCTTCAGACAGGTCTTGATATTCACTTCTCTCTCCTACCTTAAATGCAGTCATCTCTAAACAGGCTGAACTGTGACATTTTGCATGCAAATGACCTGGCCAGCAGCAGAGACCCAGCCTGCCATATGCTGCCAAGCCCATCTTTACCCAGGAGGAAATGCTGACTGCATTCAGTGTAACAGAAGCCGAGTCTCCTCTCCTTTGCATACAGATATAAATGTGTGCACCTATACTCCTGCTTTGCACCATATTTAAAGCAGAACTGCATCATCTTTTTCCATAGGTTTTTAGAGACTGGTTCCTCAGTAAAGGGGGATGTAGCTTTCATAGCAGCACCTCTGAGAACATGGCAGAAAATCATAGTTGCTGTTTGAGAATAAATACAGTATGTTTATATACACTGCACTGACAAAATGTAATGCTATCATCAACTTTTGGTTGAACAAAATGGTATTTATGAGAAGTGAAGTGCATGGCGAGCAACTGCGCCAATAATCATGTATATTTCACGAGCAGGGGATGGGTGGGATGCTGTTTTGAATAGTTTGTGCAGTTCTGAAGAACAAAAAGTTTGGATCCTGGATTCCATGGATTCCATGAAATACCTGCCACACAAGTAGAGAAGGTGGTCTGTGTACATAGCAGCTTTAGCAGTGGTATTCCTAAACACTTTACCATTTTGTACAAACTAGGATAATGGAACTATTATAAAAGTTACTTTTGATCACCTCCTGGTGAAATGTACGTGCAGTACAAAGAGCTCGCATTTTGAACAAAGTAGCTTCTACTACTAAACCCAAATTTATTTCTTTCTTTTCAACACAGGTGAATGCACAGCAGACAGCACTGCATGTGCAGCATGGTAGGGCAAAGCAGCATATTGCCACAGCTGTCTTTGCTCCACTGCATGAAACTCCTCAATGCAGAACAACATGTTCCTACCTCTTCGTAGTCTTCCACATCACAGTAGATGTCAGTGTTAGGAATCTGACCAAGGATTCTGTATTGAGGGCTAGAGAGAAAGGAAACAAGTATTTCTTTATCACTTATAAAGTGGAAAAGTGAGTGTTCAACACAGACTGAAACTTATTTTAAATGGTCACTCTGCAGGGCCTGTCTGGTACAGGATTATCTGAACATGGTTAAATGAAGCAAGCAGTTTATGGCAGAACACAATACAAAGAAAGATTGTTTCTGCCAGTGAAAAAAACAATTATAAGCTTAGCACTGAAATGTCATTTTCTGAAAAACATGAGTCAAAGCACACAAAAGTACAGGGCAAATTCTCTGCAGCACCAACTGGAGCAACTCCATTGACTGTCTTGCAAATATGCAAACTCATACTGGCAGAAAACATGCTGTGATTTGAAAGAGCCACTCTGCTCCCAGGACAATGCCTAAGCAGATGACTATTCCCAACTCACAAGAACTGTGACAGAGAAGTACATTGCTGTTCTGTTTGCAAGAACAAAACTGTACAGAGATGGCAGAAAAATACTCTTATTTATGCAGAGCGGAAATCTCACAATTTGCTTTCATTCTTATGCAGACGAAACCAAGACTTTACCACAGTTTTCACCTGCATGTCTCAGACCTTGAGCCCAGAAGCCTCAAGTGGCAGTCCTATCCACACATGCAAGAAATCATTTCACTGTCGACATGGAAAGCTTCACAATAAGAGCTTTGTCACTTTGAATGGGGAGAAGTTACTTGAAAACCAGAAGAGCAGCTACAGTATTTTACAAATTAGAACTTTCTTTTAAAATACCTAAGCATTCATCTCGTGATGACCAGACACAACTTCAGCTTGTCCCTGGCAGTTACCGCAGGTGAAACGTAATCATGTACTGAAACTTTCAACAAGATTTAAAGTTCTAAACTCTAAGCATTAAAAGAAATAAACAAGAAGATTAACCACTATGAGAAATGAAAAATCTTCTGTTTATTACTGACAGCGCAAGTTCATGCCCTCTAAAAATTTTGTTCTCAGAAAAAGAAAACATGAACCCTGGATCAGAGCCAAAGGGCATGACCTGTATTAGGAAGCAAATTCTATACAGCGTGCAGCTGAAAAGGGTGGAATGGACTTCTGTTTATTTGCACCCCTTAAACAAACAAAACCACAAAGAAGATCACCAAACACTAATTCTGATAAAGAAGAAATCTGACCTTTGTGTTCTGTAAATAACGGTTATCATTGCAAATGTTACTGCAGTAAGCAAACCATAGTCTAGTCCCAGGAAAAGAGAAGCCACAAAAGCTACCAGCCAGATGGCCTAAAACAAAGAGAAGGTTTGAATTATTATGCATCCTTTCCTGTTAACAACAAAAACAACAGCACAACCCAACCTCAAAACCTATGTCTCACTTCTGATCATGAATAGGCTCTAATGTAATCCATCATGATGGCAGATGGTAATTGCCTTAACCTTTCAGAAGGGCGTAAAAGCTCATGGCCCTCTACCATCTGACAAACTCTCACATCTTAATTAATGCCTTAAGTCATGTTCTACCATCATCAGACTCCAAATACCTTAGGATAAAAAAAGTATTCAAGGCCTGCAAGTAGATCTAACTCGGTTCCATCACCCAGTTCATCCAGGAAAGAAATACCACCAAAATGTTCCTGCCAATAAACTCTCAGATCTGGCCCACTCCAGCCAGGTTTTTGGTTTGTCTTAAAAGATGGCAAATACCTTCAAGTGGTTTTCTTAGTAACTCTGTTTTCAAATTCTTCTCAGACATTCCCACAGCCTTCAGTGCAGTTCTATAGAAACACTGCCAGAGCTTTGCTTCTACTGCAACCAAACTACTTCTGACCTACAAGATTGTTGAGCAACAACAAAAATATTCTTGTCTCCAACAGATCACTCTCCCAGGGTGCTTATAGCTCCCTGTCCACGTTCATCTGCAATACGACACTAATTTGTAAACACGGTTCTGGGGATAGCAACAAATTTAATATAGTAAAATATGTGCACTGAGCTGTGCAGTACTCACCAGCTCGATCTTACTGGTTCTCCAGAAGTGCATGATATCTCCAAACTGTTTAAACATTCCCTTCAGGTTCACCATGACAATTGCAGCTAGCACTGTCTGAGAACATTACACCAATGCAACTTTCAGAAGCAAAATAAACCCAATGCCAAGTAAGAACCTCAAAGTATTACAAATAACTATTTGTGTGCTTTGTAACTGATATAAGTCTACTGAACAGATGTTCTATTTAAAAACCCACAACTTTTCAGGTAGTTCAGTGGACATGTGCATTTACTGCAGCTGCAGAAATGGCAAACCAGTTCGGTACAGTTTGATTTACCCTTTCCTAGCAAGAGGAATCACATGTTCCTACACTTCATGCTGCTACACTTACAGTGCCTGAAGCAGTAGGCTATTGGACTCTTTTCCCAAGTAAAAAGTAACAGAATGAGAGGAAATCATTTCAAGTTGTGCCAGGGGAGGTTTAGATTGGATATGAGGAAAAGTTTCTTCATGGAAGTATTTGTCAAGAATTGGCACAGGTTACCCAGGAAGTGGTACCTTCCCTGAGTCACCATCCCTGGAGATATTTAAAGCGAGTAGATATGGCACTTAGGGACATGATTCAGTGGTGGGCTTGGCAGTGCTGGGTTAACAGCTGAACTCAATGCTCTTAAAGGTCTTTTCCAACGTAAACAATTCTAAAGGGGAATTGCTTGAAGGTATTCTTATGTTCCAAAGACAGAGTCCAGGATATTCAGTACTAAAAACAACAACAAAAAGCATGCTGGATCGTTCAAAACACTATTTATTTCTAGGCTAATTTACAGCAAAAATGCATACAAAATTTAAAGGCTTCTGGATCAAAGCTTAACTGTTGTTTACTAACCCTCTCACATTCTCAGGTTTAAGCAATACTCAAGGGCCACTGTTCACTATCAATGCAATGTCTAACATGCAAAACTCCCTTACCTGTGGAAGTGGTTCAAAAAGGTATCCAATAGCCACAATTACCAACAGAACCATAACTGCAGAGAGTGTACCTGCAATCTGAACAATAAAAGCCAGAGATTATTTAGAACTGTCTCCAAGGGGAAATATTACAGATTAGCTAACCCCTTGTGCTTTCAACAAGGCTGGTTGTTCAAATGACTTTTGATTCCTTCTATTCAGTTCACCCATTTTGCCTGTTACGCCGCTTTCTATCCTGGCCCAGTCTGGATTTGAAACATGGCAAACTCCAGTTATTTCTTCTGGCCCAGGCAGAGAAATATAGCCATCTAGATAAGCTTCAGACTTGAGTTTTGGAGCTCCAAAGAATTCTGGCTCAAGATCTGGGTATTTAACATACCTGAGTTCTTCCACCGGTGCTTTCCTGGACAAGACTCCGAGACATTGAGCAAGTGATTGAAAAGGTTTGGAAAAATGACCCCACAGAGTTGCATATTCCCAAGGCAATAAGTTCCTGTGTTAAACAATAGAGCAAAAAAAGCCAAAGGCAGTTATACTTAGCAGGTGTACCAAGCTAGAACTATCCATAGATATTAACAACCACATCTTATTTACAGTGCTTTCTAGCAACTTCATTGTAGAGAATAAGCAACTTAACTGTAGCTTATACTTGCAGTTCTCACACATGCACAAGCTGATGCATGTTAAATCATCTGTTAAACAAAGTCTCTAATGAAATGCTGGAGACATTTCCCGTCCCTAAATGTTACAAGAATTAATCAGACTGAAAACTAAAATGAATGACAGCACTGCTTGTTTTAAGCATTTCTTTGTCTTTGGGATAATTTGAATTTTAACCCTGAATATACATGAAAAATGTTTTCTCATGCAAACACCATTCTTTGCTTCTCACCCTAAACTACATGTTTAAAACCATGAGCAGCCTTGCCTCTGTTTCCATGAGTGGTAATCCATTGCTGTACATGAAAAAAACAATGAGTGTCCACTGCTTCATCAGCAAGAGCCCACATGAGAACTGCTCCCATGAGTGAGATCAGAGCTCCATCTACCTCAGTACTGCATTTCTGATGCCTAAGAAATTATTTGTTTCTAATGAAGCATCCCCAGATTACTTTGCATCTTGCTATTTGTAATTGAGTGATTTGAGTCATATATTTCCAATAGTTCTCAGTGAGTTTTCTTTTTGCATTTGTACAATTCCTTTTGGATTCATTCAAACACTTGACATGCACTGCTACTGTGACAAGGAGTTCTACAGTTTAACACCCAGGTAAAGTAGCATCTGGCACCTCCTGAGGAAAAGATCTAGATGTTTAAGTCAGTGATGATTACGTTTAATGTAAATAAAACCAATTACATTCATGCAGCTACAGATTTGTCCTCTTCTCTCCTTGGGTAACAGAGCACGATGAAGGATGAGGTTAATCTAATCAAATGTCAAACTCTGTAGGTAAACTCCATTTACTCTCTGAGGAAGGCAGTGACTTTGAGACGGGAGAACAGCTGATCTGTGCTGCGTCAGATGTGTGCTCTAGGACAGGTGTTACAGCACAGGAACTCTATCTGCCTTGACATCACAATGATATCGACCAACAATCCAATTGCAATATTGATTCTAAATTGCACAGGAAGGCCAGAGTAGGTGAGGAATTTCAGGGAGTCCCTAAACACAGTCCTTATCACTCAAATCCCTACTCAGAATGCTAAGTACAGACAGGGCCAATTGCTGCCCCACAAAATGATAAGTTGCCCATTTGCAATGGGTGGGAATAAGAAGAAACTATAAAACATAATTGGAATTTTAAACTCTAGATGAGTACTTTGACACATAAGGTACTGTATTTATCACATGGGAACTCTATGCTTTGCTCTATTACAGAAAGCAAAGAAAATGTAGCTGCTCATCAGGACACTATGGCCAAGTAATGCCTGCCTCAACAATTAATATTCATACATAATTCCAAGTACAGCAGAAGCAGGTGTCCCAAAATGAAGCTAAAAGTGAAACTGGTTATTTAAACACAGCCAGAAGAACTTAAACTAATTCCTGGCCTTTAAATGCGTAAGCTGTCAAAAATCTGGCCTGCTCCACTATTGAAAAAACCCGCATTTTTGCCAATATCACACCCTACTTTAATGATGTAACAAAGGTCCGACTGAGAATTTTCAACCAAGCAACTGCACTACTTTTACCTGATTCCCATCGATGGTGTAACCATGCTTAAGGGCAAAGATCTTGGCCATTGATACAGCCATTGAAAATCCAACTATTGCTATTGCTACTGCATCCACAAATAGTGCTGGGATGAGCTGAATCTCAGGAACTGCTGGTGCACGTAACCTTAGAGATTAAATTAATATTTACAAATTAATAAAATAAAAGCTATATGCAATACAGAAAAAGCACAGTCTTAATAAGAATGTATCATCCCTACCCTTGAGGAATATTCCCAACAACATCCACTTTGTATGACTCACTCAGATTCATTCCAGCTGAAACTGCTGTGCCAATAATGACCTAAAAATCCACAAACACATTTGTAAACATTATCTAAGAAGAGATAAAGCCACCTGAAGGTAGCTTTAACAAAGGTTAGCTGACTATGATTAATGCACACAAGGGGTTACATTTATTTGCCAATCAGTTTTCTATGAGTTAGGGGCTAAAAAAGCAGATAAAAAGGAGGAAGCATGATGATTTTCCCTTCATCATGTCCAGCTCATCCTGATTCTATAAAGCTTTTTTGTAAACAGTTAAATGGAACATGTTATGGTATGATCTGAATCACTCAAACTTCTTTTGCCTAAGCCAAGCTCAGGCAAACTAGTGTATTGGAAAAATTAAGGAGTGTCAAATCAGGAGTGTCAAATGCAAGGACATTCCTGCCTGTGTGCAATGGCATATTTTCATGCGTAGCCTATTACCTGTAAAGAGAACTGATGAAACAACAAAGAAAGGAACATTGTTTTGCTATTGCCTATCAAAAAATACCCTATTACACCACCTCCCTCATCTCTCACCAGCATCCCTTTTCATTGTTCCTTCTATCTAGACTGTGCCCATAGCTTCAATTATTCCCTTTCTTGACCCCATTGTGTGCAGGTTGTTTGAGAGCTGTAGTAATCCAAGAACTCATTTTTAAATCAAATCACTTTTAAAGGCAAAAGGTTGCCTGAGCCATAGGTTTTGTGTGTATTGTGATAATCTGTTTTATCCATGTATTTTAGAATAGCTGTTCAAAACAGCATCACTGCTGCAATCAGTTATCAGTCTCAGAAACAGAGAAAGGAAGGAGAAGTATTAAGTCCTGATGGTCCTGCTCTTTTCTGCTACTGCATTTCAAAAAGCGAGCGAGCCCTGCAGAACCTCTGAACAGGCATCTGTAAGCACCTTCCTTCAGGAGATGGTTCTGAGCTCTTGGACTGCAAGTGGGAAATGCCACTCAGAGGGATGTCTTGCAGAGAATCTTGCATATGCCCAAACTCCTGGACAGAGAGGGTTTTACAAAACAAATATATCTACCCATTGCTGTAGGGGACTGGGGGTGTTTAAATTGTTTTTCAATTCTTCTTTGTGACTTTATGCTTTCCATATGGGCATACCAGTTCTTAATTTTAACAGAATCCAAACTTTCAACTGGATCAAGGCTCAAATGAATTATGTTCAACAGAAGTTACTCTCAAGCTCAGTAATGTAAGATAGAACATGAGATAGTTTCTACAGCTTTAGAATAGCTATATATTTTAGCCATAGAATTTCCCAACTGGCTTACCACAATGATCTCCATAGGAATAGGAACTGGGAGCTTCTTCTTAAAGCGGAGATTGATTTCCTTGCCAATCAGCAACAGAACAATGCATGTTAATCCAACAATCAATGCAGCAATATTGGTTGTTGTTATTTTTGAAAGCACGGCAGCTATGCTCTGTAACATACCAGAAGCATCATAATTATTCTTAAGAAAATAGAATCTTCATGGAGATTTGTCACAAAAGAGCAATTATACACTGCTTTTCAGCTGTGGTTTCTTTCTAAATTTATAACCACAGTGAACGAGTGCCTCACCAAAATACCCATTGTTCCCAAAAAACACAGAAGACTAGAGCATCTCAGTGAGAGAAATGCACTTGAATCATTTACAATATCAGTGTTCCTTAACGGGGGCAAAAATTTGGAGAAGAAACTCTAATGGGGGAAAAAGTCCAAACTAAACCATGTCTCTCATCCCCAACATTTTCACACATATTCCTCAGTGGCAGCTACCTGAAAGCAATAAATGCAAACTCCTTCTAATACCTTCAAATATTCTTTGGCAAGTCACATTAACTTAGAGCTGCATAAACTATTCTAAAGCAATAAAGCTGCTGATAGAACCACTGAGGTTGCCATAACAATATGGTGAAATAACAGTGATCCAGCAATGCTGCTGAACTGGCCATTATTCCAAATACCTTTTAATTGAAAACACTTACTAAAAGGGTATTAGGAAAAAAAATCCACTGGAATACACAAGTTGCTAGAGGGTAAATGATCCCCCATACCAATTATTCCTCCTTCTTCCATTGTATTAAAATAAATAAATAAATAACCTCTGGAGATGTCTTGAAAGAAGATGAACATACTCTTCCTTAAGCAGATGGAAAATTGAAGCAACTGTCAGGATGTTATATATTCAACATGTCTTGATAATATACATCTTGAATTTATATGTTCCCTTCTATTTGTTTGGCAGTTAGTATGACTGGTTCCCAGATTAGTGAACTGAACAGTAAATTTTGGAATTAATCATTAATGCAGACTTGTTTCCAAAAGGTTTGTTATATCTGCACAAACATACAAAAAGATTCCCACAAAGAATTTTCTATAGCCTATATGTAGATGAAATCCTGAAGCCTCTTTATTGCTGGGCCAGCAATCTGCTCAAAAGCCTAGGTTTTCACAGGCATCTGAGATCTTCCCTTTTCTTCCACTCAAGAGTGGAAAGATTCTGAGAGTAACATTTCCTAGCTTTGCAGAACATACCTGGTCTACAGTGAAGCATTTCAGGAGCATATTTTCTCCCAAGGCACAAGAGACCTGCCTTCAATGAACGATATCTGTTCATATTATGAAACTACATTCAGCAGAATCCTAAAGTCTGCCCATCTCAGAGCGTGCAGATCTATCAAGTCACACTTGAGATGTACTTCCAGATATTCATACACTGCTACAGCACTTAAAGACCTCATACCCAGTGTTCAATACTGAAGATTATTCTACTTAGTGCCAAATAATACATAAAAATAGGAAAAGGCTTAAGAACTAGATCTAGACAACACAGAATTTGCATGTTTAGTAAATGCAGTTACTCACATATACAACTGAGAGGGGTCCACTGTACCGGCTAGTCTTGATGCCAAGGAAATACTTTAACTGGGAAGTAAAGACATGAACTGCAGCTGCAGTGGTAAATCCTCGCACCAGAGGCTCTGTTAGATAGATGGCCACAAATCCAAATCGAAGGAAACCTAAACACAACTAATTAAAAAGAAAAGTGTCAACCATGTGACTCCCACTATAACCTGAATATAGCACACACAGCCCCGCCTCTCCTTTCCTCAATGCCCAAGGCAGACTAGTCAAACCTGAACTTGGCTTTTCTAAAGCCACAGTTTAGTAAGCAGCCATCAATGGACCCAATCTTCTATGCCACTGGCAGGTCCAGTGTGAGATATGAGTATGTTATGTATGCATTGTTTGTATGCATTTATGGACAGATTAGAGAACATCAGTTAAGTTTTTCTGATGGGATAGGAAAAAATGAAAAGGGGGAAGATGCCATTTTTTCCCAGCCCAGCTAAGATGCCAGATGAAGTCCTGCCTCCAATGTATCCATCCCCAGTTCTGTTATGTGGCTGCCATGAAGCAGCCTGTGTTCTATGTGGAGCAGTGCAGAAGCACAAATCTGGTGACAGGACATCCACCATGACCCAGCACCCCCTGCAAGTCCAGCAGCAGCAGCTGAACTTGTCCTTACAGCAAACTGCGAACACATACCTGGATAAGTCCCGAAAGAAAGGCAAGAGCCACGGCTACCTGCACCCGCTTGGTATCCCTAGCACTGTAATATTCAAGGACATCTGTAACATTAGTAGAATTATAGTCCACAGAAATCATTTCATCAGGCACTTCTCTCACAGCAACACCACCAACCATCATACTAACCACAGCAAAGGTACCTGAAATAACAGGGAGAGGAAAATAATTGGTTAAAATCCTGGCAAGTTTTTTTTTTAGGAGTGGTTCTTACTGAGATATGTAGAATTAAACTAAAATAAGAGTCTTCTACCTTAATAATCTATTTTTTTTAGTCCCCAAATCTGCTCCAGTACTCAGCACCATTAAAGCCAGTTAGATGGTGAACATACACCTCTGCAGTAGGTAAACAGCATCATTTTTTTCTATCTCAGTTTCTGTTTTGCAAATTAAAGATTCATCCTGGCCACACAGACAGTTGACTGCAGCAATGAAATCATAGTTCAGGAGTTCACAGCACACATTTCTAGATCTAATCTGATACAAGATGCTCTTCTATTGCTTCCTAAGTAAAACGGATAAACTCACAATAAAAAGTACTGGTTATGTTCCACACATTCGTGTTTCTCCTATGCACTTAAATTTGAATTTATAGAAAACAACTACACTTTCTATTCCTTCAATTTTAATTTTTACAACTTTATTAAACACACACACACATACAGGCTTTCAGTTATCCGTACAGATATACCTATTGATATGTGCTTGGAGGTTCCAAAGAAAGTATATAGAAAAACAGGATAAAATGAAGAATATAGGCCAAATACTGGGGGTACAGCTGCCAGCAAAGCATAGGCTAAACCTAGAAAACAGACACAAATATGTATGTTAAGTAAACAATAAAAATAAACCATCTGAAGCAAAGGGATTTAAGCCTACTAAAATTTAACTCACCTAATAGGAAATTTAGAGACTTGTGATGTTTAAAAAACAGGAGGTCTTTCAGTGAATACTCTTTAAAATGTATAATACTTTAGGGCAAGGCCTAGAAACACGATGGGTTGAGTCAGGAAACCAAAGTCTCTAATTACAGGCACTGCAGGTGTGTGTGTGTGTGTGTACATTTGTGCTCCTATTTTGCCTCTGTGGGTGGAAGCACTCCTTAACAGCCAACAAATGCCTTTTGTTTTCATCATTGTTGCTTTTGTTTTCATCTGCAGAAGAATCTAGTTAGAAACACCCAAACCCCCAACCAGTGGGACACATTTGATTTTTTCCTCCTTTTCTGATCAGACACGTGGATGTTCATGGCAACTTGTAACTGATCAAACACTCCCCTCCTCCCTCACCCCAAAATGGCTGGGATGACATAACACTTTATGTTTCCCCAAAGAGTGCTTCAAAATGTAAAATAAGCAGAGAATCATTTCTGACAATCTGTAAGGTCACAGAGCTTTTACAGTCTGGTATTCTTCCCCAAACCAAACTCCTTTGTGTCATTAAGCCCTGTCCAGTTCCATGCAGTGGAATGTAATCCACATCGTTCCTATCTGTAGTGGGGGCTGGCAAGCACAACAGTGGAGCTGTGGGGGAACAGCTCTAAGGGACACCAGAGAAGAACATCTCCCACAGTGTCCCCCCCCGTGTGACTCAGGGTTATCATGGGACAAGGCTCACAAGCAAATAGTGTGCACCATGTGATACGGCACAGAACTGTCCCAGGCAGTTCCAGCCAAAACAATAGCTCTACACAGCTTGGGTTAATGGGAACTGACACCAGAACAAAATAAATAGGTGTCAAGGAGAAAACACTGTATCCTGGCTTGGCTTGGCTCTGCTCTCTCACAAGTGCAGGCTGGTAACACCCGAGGAAGCTGTGTTCTTGCCACACTTGGGCAGACTGGTCCAATGGCCCAGTGCAAATTCCAAACACAAGCAATGGTTCACCCACCACGGAGAGCCAGTGATACTCAAAAACATCTCTCCCTATTAATTTAAACTGGGAGACGAAGCACCAGGCTACAAAAAAAGAACTAAACCAAAGAGATCTTCTGTGCCATCCAAATGCCCTTGTAGTAACTCACAAGGCCTTGTCTGAGTCCTAACCAAAAATTCATATTCCCACCTGAACTAGACTGATGGTATCATTTGTGCTCTTGCTCCAATGAGCATTTCATTAAGTACTTGTGAAATTCATCCCACATATATTCTCTGACCCAAGGGGTACCTCTCCTGACATCAGCAAACACCCTGTATTATAGCAGCCTGGCCTTTAATATGATGATGAACTTAACAGTACAAGTAACCAGAACTGAAAATCAGCATTCAAAAGTGGGAGGCTGGGTCTGTGTGAAGTTCCTGATCTGAATACCTTTTTATTCCCTTTCATTTGTACTGGCTTTTTTAAAGGCTGTCAGTGCCAAGGAAATAAAGAGATATTGACTTGATAGGAGGCCACGGCTTAAAACACCATGGTCATTGTAGTTATGCCTGGAATGATTCCCAGGGTTCTTTGAACTCATGCTTGCTGTAATTACATCCATTCCAGAAAAATGAAAGTTCAGCTTTTGTGTCATTAGAAAGGGAAAGATTAGGAGCAGTTTAAGGGCATGTTTACAGCCACCAAATGAATAGTGTTTACTTTAAAACAGAGTCACAAAATTAAGTATAAAGTTCACTGCTGACCACTTATATTTTAGCGTGCTTTCAGGTCATGACATAAATTATGTTTCCATATACAACTGGCAATATTTGTGTCTAGTATATGACAGATATGCCTGAGAGTTAACCACATTAGCTATCATTTTAAGATAAGTTGATGCTTACATGTATGGAGGAAAAAATAAAATTAATTATGAAACACAAAACCAGCAAAATACAGAAAGAAAGAAATTATCTGCAGAAACTGAGGATTTAATTATTTTAATGGGTTACCACCTATTAAAACCTTGGATTTACAGATGAATTTTTCAGACCTGCCTCCACTTAAAGTGGAACAAGTGAGGTGCAAATATGAAATAAGGCAATACAGAAGTAAACTTATTTATGCTTAATTACATCACCCTGTGGATGGGGCTCTGCAGAAATGAAAGAATCTCCTTGACTCCAAGACCTCCTGGAAAAATCTACAGAGACTGTGGCAGCTGTTGTGAAGCTACCATTCCAGAGCAGTGGGCAGCCCATAATGATATTGCTGTATATGTGCTATTGCTTTCTAACCTCCTAACACTTCTGAAACTGCTAATAGTAAGTGTCGGGCTAAACAAAAGATTCTACTGGTCCATTCCCCAAGAGCTGAACAGAATAGTGAACACTGGCTTTCTCTTTGTCTTTCACAACCTGTTCCTGCTTCAGGACCAGGCTCCACTTAGGGTGACACTTCCAAGTAATTTAATAGAAATTTCCACAGATTTTCTGTCTTGTTACAGATGATACTTTTGATTTATTTCCACCATGTAAATCACTGCCCACTATTATGGTTTCAGCGTAAACTGGTGACTTCTAGCCTTAGAGATCAGTCTTTGGATTCTTGCATGTTCTTCTCTGGTTAAATTTAGTTTGGTTACTTCACACCAGTTGCTCTCTGAAACGTCATCCATATGTCTGTTAGATACTGCTACCCTCTGTAGGAAATTTGCCACGACTTTCAGGACAACGAAATCAGTAAACAGTAGGGTGCATTCAGCAAAAGTTTAGACATGCACTTAAAAGTGTGAAAAGTTGTTCTGCCATTGAGAGCTGTGGGTATTGATTAGTGAGGGAGCTTCTTTCAGAGTTTGGTGCATATCACTGACTTGCAGTTTTAAGGGAATCATCATTCTGGGCTGGTCTGCAGAATCCATGCTGATCTCCACACAGAGCCCTGAGATACACATCCTGTTCTCAGGAGCACCTGTTTCAGGATGCCAAGCACTGCCATAAAAGCACACAGAAAAAGCACAGAAGAGATAATTAAATCTGGAGGTACACTCACCTTGAGGAAGCTGCATGACCCCAGTGCTTATACCTGAGATAATGTCTCCTAATAAGTATTCCCTCACTGGGTAACGAGGAAGCCATTTTAAAATAGGTAAGAAACTGTAAAGATGAGACTTGGCTTTCTTAGAAGAACAACTGGAAATACAAAGCAGAAAGAAAGTTAGACACTAGCAGGGGACAAAGAGGTTGAAAAAATTGTCTTTCATCCCTATACAGGAAAACAGCTCCATTAAAGGCAGGCTCAGACTCCTGATGACAGTAATTTCTGGACATGCTTAAGCACAAGCAACTACGCCTCCAGTTAATTTAGCTCTTAATCACATGCTGGTGCTGTCCACAAACCTTACGGAACTGGAGAAGAGAACTAAAGTCTTGTGAGGCTGGAGGTCAGTGGGAAGTAACTGTTCCAGTCTATTCACAACTGAGTGGTCACACAACAGCTTTTACTGAGATCATTCCTAGTAACATTCCCCTGAGCATAACTTGCTTCCTGATAGTGGTTTTCACTCAGAGTACTGTGCAGTGCTTTTTCCAATTTACTATTTGTGTGTTTTATACTTTTTTTACTCATAACATTTTATATTATTATGCTTTAAAAGTGCCAAATCTATTAATTTAACCAGTACTTGTTACTATCACTGAAGCCAGCAGCATTGGCTCTTGCGGCTCTTAGCAGAGCCATTAACCTGCAACCCTGACTCATGACAAATGAACAGAGCCAGCAAACATGTATCTCTGTCCAGTACTGCCATGCATCATGCTTTGATTGTACTGTGGTAAGTTTAACCTTGGGTAAAAACGTGACACTGGGATGGTAAAAATGCTGTCCTGTGTAGGGGAACTGCAAGAGAATTGCAGAGATTTGTTAGCATTTCTGAATTGCACACTGAAGAAGCTTGTTGCTACAAGTGAGGAAGTCATCCACACTTCACCATGTTTAAGTAGTCTGTATCACAAGAAGGAGGATTTTCATCCACTTTTTTTTTTATTCAGCACAGATAAGTTTTCTGAGGTAGAATTAAATGTCTTTATCATTTAAGTCATTCCATAAACCAAAGCATATCTCCAAATATCAAATAATGTGAACAGGAATATTTTATAGAAAAGCAATCAGGCAGAAGTCATTTGTTATCCTGCAGAACAAGGTCTGAGCAAGAAATTGAAAAAACTCTGTAAATGAAGCATGGATAAACATAAAGCTAATGAGAACTTAACTACAACTTAAATCCCCTGGTACCACGGAGCAAGACAAGCACAGTTAAAGACATTTCATGTCTAACCAGATGATACTTAGATTCTAAGGCAGTTAATTAAAAGCTACAGAATACCTTTAGTAAGTCCTTCTTAGATTAGTAATTTAGATTTCGACACAGCTATCACACATCTCCATTTTTCTGTGAAAGGATCATGTGAAGCACAAACTTGGCCATAAGTATTTCCACATAAAAAGGACAGATATTTTTCTGGGTCTTATGAATTCATGTCATGTGATTTGACTAATACTTCACATTCCTATGCTGCATATTTTCCTTTTTCACTCTGATGAAGGCAATTCAACTAATTTATCCAACATTTTTTAATATAGTTATACATTAACATTAAAAGCACATATACAACTTCTTCCCAGTCTTGCTGAATAGTCAAAGCAGAATTAGTGGTTTTATCTTTTAGGTTTCTTTGAAAAGATTACCAACTAATTGCATGAATCAATTAAGAATTATAATATTTCTAACCAATAAAACAAAGATAAGACAAAAAACCCTACCGACAAGAATGTGCAATCTTCTGCCCTAAAGTCTGAGGGGTTCTCTGTCGCCTGTGCAGCTGTCCTTGCAGGAGCTCCTGGTTGTATATTGGTCTCTGCACACAGTACCTCTGGTTTTGCTCACGACATGCTTCTTGTTCTTGAGCATGTTCCATAGTTGATCCCACAGAACAGTTCCACAGTCTCCACAGAAAAACCTGGTTGCAGACAAAATGAGTTCGGTTGCCTTTTTAACCTCAGATTTGGCATTTCTTTTCAAATAATGTATTTTGACAATCTAGAGACAAGAACTGTGATTGCAGTCTAATTAAATAATCTGTAACAGCAGTAAGAAAATAAATCACATGCAGTCTTTAGTATATGCAAGTTATTAATTTATGCTTCTCTTGCATAATGAAAGCTTTTGCATTAATTACTTTGTGAAAAATAGGTGAATCAAACTTGGAAGGTTGTATTCACGTTTATCTGGATTTTCCCTCAGTTTTTAAAGAACGTGTCTCTGTAGGAGGGAGCTTCCTTTATTGCTGAGTTACTTCCTGCTAACTCACAAACTGGTATGGCATTTTCAAAAGACAGAACTCTGACTTTAACACTGAGAAACCCACTTACTTCTTCCAGATTGTCAGTTGTTTCCTGCATCCATCCACCTGCTTTCCCCTCTATTTCAGAAGCTTCTTTTTCCAAACAGAATCTCAAGGATGCACAATTCACTACTTTCAAACAGTTCTTATTTCAATGGATGTGCCACTTACTGCTATTCTCAATCGGCAGTGACTAAAACAGGAATCGGGAGATGTGCCCAGTTTTAAAACTAGCCAGAAGGTTTGTAAAGATCTATTTGTCTGTCTGATTCAGTGCCACAAACATCTTAACATGTTTAAAGGCACTCTGCTAATTCCTTTGCCCCATGTTTAATGCTTTTAGAAATATTGGGTTAGAAACACAACTCCTAGTTATGAGCAAAGTGACAGGACTGCTACGTCGTTAGGCAGAGATGCTGGCTAGTGCCACATTCGATGACAGAATGTGAGTGCAATGGGAAACAGAGCCATCACTGTGCACAAGGCCTTGGGCTCAAGTCCAGCAAGTCACTTAAGCATGTGTTTGCCTTCAACCAAGGGAGCTAACCCAGGGGTGTGCAGTTTTTAGCTGTACATCAGTGCTTTTCTGGGAAAGGGTTACCATGCAGAAATTAAACAAACGCTACCTAAAGAGTCAGACAAAGTTAACCATGATTGGTCCAACATTCTGATTCAGCAAATACAGTCAAGACTATCAGCAAAATATCAATATTGCTATCTATGCCTACAGTCTGATTAAAGTGCTGGAATTTTCCACTCAGGTCCTGGTACTCTCTATCTCCTAGGACTGACACAGCCTAGCATCTCTTCAGTTCTCAGTATTTTGTAAGCAGCACTTTCCTTATACTGTTAGTCACAAAAATATTTTTACTAAAATTGTAATTTTTTTATTTACACCACACTCTAAATTGACTTCAGCTTTATTGTGTGAAATAAAGGTGATCCTGCTTGAGCAGGGAGGTCGTAATCTTGAAGGGACCCAGAAGTCCCTTCAAGCCTCAACCACTCTGGGATTCCATAATGGTCTCTTATGTCATTATTCACATAGAATCTATATTTTCCAATAATTAATTGATGTGTTCTGGCAACATTGGCCTTATCTACAAATTAAGAAGCAATTTTAATCAGTCCTAAACAGAAAATCCACTCAAATCAGAACAAAATCTGCAGCTGCATGCAAAAGACACAAACCAAATCAGTTCAATGGTTTCGTTTTGGCCAAACTTCTCCAACAAAATGAGAATGTAATATCAAAACATTTCTAGCCAAGGTTTTTAAAACATGCACCCTGACTTCTTTCTGCTACAAAGCACAGCACCATAAGACAGTGCCCTGCTAACCCCAAACAATTCAGGTCCCAGATTTTCACATTTGAGTTTGTTCAGCTTCATGTAGATTGGTTAATATCTGGAAGAGCCACACGAGTTTGTAATGTAAACCTAGACCTGGAGATGTCTGGAAATCTCCAGTTCTGTACACATGCTCCAGCTCTTGAGGTACTATAACCACATACAGAACAACAGAAGTTCCATCCTGCCTCTGTTTTTCATGGTAAAATAAATGATACAGGTGTATTTGACTAACTGAACAAGGCTCAACTCTAAATCAGTTATCCAGACCACGGCAAGTTTGGAATACTACCAGACGTCACAATCCAAGTTTCACTACCACTCAGACTGAAGGTTTTTAAGCTGTAGATTGAATGTTTCTGATTCTGTTATAATAAGAAGATACACCACACTGAATCATGAGAACCAGCTAACACAAAAGTAAACTTGAGAGAGGATACGACAGGATCTTGTCTTTACCTTCACAGTGGATACAAGAACGTGGAAAACAGATCACGTCATTAAAAGAGGTCCTAAATCTACCCGAAACTACTGCTAGATATATCATGTTCTATTTTTCTAAGTCATGTCACTTAAATTAAGTCATAATCTTAAAAGCCCTGCATAAGCATGTTCTCTGATGGCAACCTAAAATACTAAGATGTAGATAACAGAATAACAACTAAAGTCTTTAGTATCATCCCTCTCTTTTGCAAAAGAACACAGAGAGCAAGACTGAGATGCCTGTCTTTACAAGAGATGATACACATTGTCCATAGAGTAGCAAAATACTAGCATTTCATGACTGGTTCGAGTGTCTCTCCAAGTGTTTGCTGTATGACAAACTGCCAGCACAGGTATCCACAGTTATGAGTCTTGCCCTTCACTCCCAGAATGCTTGAAAAGCAGGTACTGACATTTTCATGAAAACAAAGCTTAGTGGTATGATTTCTGAAAACTCACAGACGTTTATCCAGAGGAAGAGAAAGGCAATGGTGGATAGTAGAATACTGCTCTTGGACAACCTTTGAACTTCATGGCAAGAATAAAGTTAAAAAACTGTAAGAAACACTGTCATTAATCTTATCAGCCAGATAAGAGTTGAGTTGAAGTAGTTAAAACCTGTATGCAAAAGACTTAAGAGTTGGCAATTCTTTATCTGACTGATAAAAGCCTGTCTTTACCGCTATTACCAAACTGAAGGTGTTAAAGAAAAAAAAAAAAGTAGAAGCAAACAGGAATTTATAACACTATCACTAATAAATTAGCACTTTCTTTTCCCAATCTTAGCTGATAAAGGAAGTTTGTCAAGCCATCTGCACTGATTTTCGTAGAGGATAATTTTTGATCCACATCATATGAGTCAGAGTGCAACCATAAAATTTATAGGGACAAAATACAACTATGGGGAGAAAAAAAGCAAGAAGCTGGAGATACTAAGAATGGTGTACAGTGTGACTTGCAGCTCTAATAGGCACTTCTGCTCCTAACGTGTATCTACCCTGAATGTGTCTGAACTACCTAAGGAAATGGGGGAATCAGCAGCAAATCCATTGTCTTGCCTGTTTTAAAAGAGCAAAACCCCTTTCTTTTGGAAGCTAAGCACGAATTGCTTTAATTTGCAGAAAAGCACAGGCGGACAGTACTAGTATTGTGTTACAGTGTATCCTCTGCTAGAGAATTCCAAGTTTGATCATGAATTAAAAAGCCTATGAAATATTTTGTGTCTTCAAGCTTACAAATACAGGTGACTGCCATCAGCCAAAGGGCTGGTAGAAATACTGCCCCTCTATGTAAAATATGTTCTCCCAAATGTACACTAAAAAGCACAATTACTGCAGAGTCTGTTCCTACTGTCTAAAGAGGTGAGACAAAAATCCAGGTGATTTTAGGAACCACATAGTGCCTCCTTTCTTTCCTCTCTGGTCTCATTTCCCAGCGCCCCATGCCCTGCCACTTATCACCTTTGAGTGACATGTACAAAGTTGTTTTTATGACCGGGTGGGGTCATAAGGAGTGTGTTCTCCTGGTTTTATTGGACTGTGCTTATTATTCTCATTCCCCCTCCACTACTCCCATTAAATCCACTAACAACTAGATTTTTTAAACCTGAAGCCTTTACGTAAAACTTCATAAATTTAGAAATAACTTGTGAAAGAAACAAAATTTTCCTGGTGTAGGTCCTAATCTAAGAAATGCACTCCGGGAGTGAACTTTTGGAGAAAAAAATCAAGACCTTAAATTTCTATGCAGCTTTCAGACAGGAAAAATTTCCACTCTACTCTTTAGAAAGGTGAGATGATTACATAAACTGTGTTTGGTTGTGTGATAAAAGCTTCTCCACACATCCATAGTGTTACTGAGAACAGCAGCAGGATGGAGAACCTGGTTAATAACCTGGTGGGCTACTGCCAGGGCCACCACATGAGCCATCAGCCTATCAAAAGCTAATCTCCACCAGTCCAGAGCAGCACACAAGGGTCACCTATGGGACCCTGGAAGTCCCTGCCAATTCTGGGTGTGGAAGCATCTGCCACCTCTAGGAGTAAGAGCACACAGGGGCAGCAAAAGGGGTTCTGGGAAGTCCTGGCTAGTCACACATGTGCACGTGATGGTCTGCACCAGTAACTGGAGTGGGGCTATGGCCTTGAGGGCTCATATGTCCAGCTCAGCTGGGAAGACTGGGATGAAGGAGCTACTGGGCAGACTGAGTGTGTGAGCCCAGGTGCTGGAGGGATCCACCTTGGAGGTGTGTGATGTATTGTTACATATGTACACATATTCTCACTACTGGACCTCCATCCTGCTTAACCAGAGAGCAGAAGGGATGAAGCTGTTGGTGTTGCCTCTCTGATACGCATGACTTGCCATGTACAGACATAAATATGTTGCCTATGTGTATTCTGTGTGTGTGTGCTTATGGGAAACACATCTTTAGCCTTGGTACTGGCTGGATCTGGGGATATGGAGCAGCGGCAGCAGCCTCACTTTCCTCAGGCTGTTGAATTCAGTATGATATATTTTCCTCTAATGAACCTATCTTAGCCACTGAAAAGAGCATAATAATAACATGTGGGGCATAAAGATCCTTCCCTCAAAATGGTAACAAATTATATATATATAAAATAGTAAGATTATGTAACTGATTAGAGGTGATTTATATTTTATGTTCCTTGCAAAAAAATACTTTAGTCTCCAAAGGTTTACTCCATGGACTAATGAATTCATTAGTGTCTTAATAGTATCTCTTCTCAACCAGCAATCTTATGTTTGTTTTCATCAACAGAATGTTTTAGGGACCTGTTATGATGATTGAGCTGTTTAATCAGTTCCACGTAAGACAAACACCTGGAGCACTTTAAGCAGCAGAACACTGGTCTCCTTCCCTCTGAGACAGAAGCCATCTCTTATCTCTGTTTCCAGTGTAAACACACTGATGACCATGAGAATCCATGGCAATATGATTATTCTTATTTCTGCTTTTTGTGACTTCAGTGACCTTAGATCCTAGTCTGCCATCCTCTCCCTTTGCCAAAAGCAGTAGCCAGTGATAGTGGAATCAGATAAGTTAATCAGAATGGTACCATGGTTGATGACCCCTTTGTTGCGCTTAAATTGACTGATAAGGACATACACCACCTCAGAGACAGGTAATCATTAGCCAGCTTCATTTTCCTGAGAAAATCCACTGCCAAAAACTTTGGTGGAGCAGTTTTCATCATAAAGCTCCAGTTGATCAGAGGAGATAACATATATCAAGATCATGCATACAGGCCAAGCTAAGCCAGAGCAATCTCTATACTTCATGTGATCTCAGTGCACCCATGACTTCCAGCAGCTGGTTCATTTTTTTCAGGCAAAGTGGAACACACAGACAGCAAACAAGTGTCTGTGCAGAAAGAAATTACTTCACTCTATGATACACTTCCTTCTGCAGAGAAGCCACCAAAAGATTTCTCCCCTCCCTGCTTCATCAACTCTGTTTACACACATCACTAGCCTATCAAGTGCTGCATCAAGTTAAAAATAAACAACAAAAAATAGAAAGTTGTTATTTATAACCAAAATCATTTCAGTCATCATGTTTACAGTGCAAACCTCTTAAGTCACAGAGGAAACTCAAGGATAGTAAAACAGTGTGGTCAAAGGAAGAAATGACTGGGGTGCAGAGAAGAAAGAAGAGAGGGTTTGGGATGGGATTATAAATTAATAATCCAGTTTCACTGCTGAAAACATGGCATAAAGTAACTACATTACTTAAGTAACATGAGGTTTTGAAAAGTCTCCAAGGATCCTCTACAAGGCTCTCTTTCACACATTCTGAAAGGATCTGCTCCTCTGCAAAACAGGCTACAGACACTGCCATGCCTGAAGAACTTCCTGAAGAACTGATGCTTCTGAAAGGCAACACAGAACTTCAGCACAGGCAGCCACGCCTTGGTAAAGTAGTAGTACTCTTTATCAAAGTGCAACTCTTGTCCTGATAGCTCTGAGACCTTCCCTATCCATGTTAGGATCTGCTAACATTTCATTCCCGGAAGCTACTTTATAACACACATTTTTTGTGTTTATCTTTTTTCTGCACTAGGTATCAAAGCAAATCCTGCATGAGCAGTAAGCAGAACATGATTTATGATAGATCCTATCCCCATTTATGGAACTGTTGCTTGGTTAAAGCAATGTTATCTAAACATGCATGTTATCTAAACAATAGCATTCTCCTGTCTCCTATGTATTTGAGCGTTGCTTCATGATCTGAAGGTGAGTGCCAGACAATGGGAACAACTTTCCTCAATATTTTGATGCCAAGGTTACACCTAAAGGCCATGAGTGCACAGCAGACACACGCCAACACTGCTTTTGCTCAAAATATTTTAAAATACACTGTAAGCAAAGAATGTGTAGAGAGGTTTCTCAAATAAGTACTTCACAGCAAACTCCTGATTTATTTGCAGCTCACCTCATGGCTTCATGTTCCCTCTGTAGCTGATGAAATTTTAATGTGAGACAGCCCCATGTCTGTTCTTAACTGCACTAACAAAAAGTCCAACCCTCATAGAGCTGAAAGCTTCTCCAAATGACTTCAAGTGTGTTTGGCAGAATAACCCTGCATGAATGGATTCCTGCAACAGCTAAACTAGAACAGGGTGTCTTGATGAAGGAACTGGAAGAGCAAGAAGGGTATCTGGGCTGAGGATCATCAAATAAAATGAAGAAAGGTTCATTGAGTAATTTTCTGATTACTTCTTGCAAGAATTTTTCCTTCTTTCTTTCTTTCTCAGGAATATACATACAAAAGAAACAAATGTCACCAGAAGGCAGGGAAAAAATAAAATCAGACTCACTACACCTGTAGTTACTTAGACTCAGGGCACCTGTTTAGCTATATGGACATAAATGAAACACCAAAAAAGATCAAATATATTTCATTTTAAACATGAAATTGGTAAAGAAATAGAACTAGAATCATATAATACAGAACTGAAAACAAGCAAACAAGAAGCACAGTGCAAAATACCAAAAAGAAAAATACAATGAACCAGAGACAGTAGATAAAGAAACAGTAAACCTGAAAGAAATTGCGAGGTCTTAGAAAACAATCTATGTCAAAGCTGTGAAGCTGTGGCAGGATCCTGGTAAAGCAGGAGGTGCAGGGTTAGATGCTGACCATGCTGAAGTGGTAAATGAACTCAGGTATAGCTTTCTCTGGGAAAAGACTTGAACCATGTTATGCTATAAAGTTATGGCAGCAGCAGCAAAACTTCTGTATTTAGAGAAGACATTACAGTTGTCTGTATCTATGAGAGATCTGTAGTTTTGTTCCTGATATGACTTGTCAGATTTGCCTGAGATTAGTAGAGCTCTGTGAGAACAGGAACAGGCAGTTCCCTGTGGGCACCTCTGAGTAGCAATCCGAGTTTTCTCCTGCATGGAGTATGGATTTTTAAATTCTGCTCCACGAAAACCAGGTAGAAAGTCTGTAATAAAAATCAGTTAAATCCTTAATTGATCTGTCCCTACTAGACTGAACTCCAACAAGGATGTTTCAAACAACAGACACACAGCAGTCTTAGATTTGGATTGGAAAATTCTGTCCGTGCCTTAGAATCACAGAATGGTGGAAGGGACCTTCAAGACCATGTACTTCAAGACCACCCCACCTGCCATGGGTAGGGACACCTTCCACTAGACCAGCCCCACCCAGTATGGGATGAGAGGTAGTTATAAAAGGTTTTCTGAAGAGTTCTCAAATCTCAGCCCTGCCTCAGAACCTAATTTCCATAAAATAAATGAAAAGGAGCAATTTGATCTTTGCTCTAGCCCAGGCTATGTGTCAGAATCTCAGGCTTTCAATTAACAGATTAAAATCTATTAATTAGCTAATCCACACCCTTGCCAATAACCACAACAACACAAAAACACAAACAGAATTGGACATACAAAACGGTATGCAACAGTCAAAGCAGAGCAGTATAACTTGAACCACAGGCTGGGCAAAACCAGCAAGCTTTCAATGAAGGCTGGAGAAAAAAAGATTCTACCCAGGTAGTAAAAATACAGATTAATTGTCAAAAACCTCCCAGGAAGGCAATCACACTATTGTTTCTCACCTGGAAGGTCTTCCCAGCTTGCTACTGCACAAAATAAAATAAAATAAACAGTTATCACAAAATATCTAGCAGGACAACACTGCTGGCTAACAGATCTGGGGGAAGAAACATCTGAATAAGGATGGTGTTTGATTCAATTAAGTTAACCGGGAAATCAATAGGCTAATTAGAACTTGAGAGTTTTAGCTTCAGCATGGTTTTCTTGTGCTAAAAGTTACAGGTTATGAAACAATCAGATAAAAAAAAACCCAAAAAAGAAAGCTTTAGAAAAACAGATCTTACAGAAAAAATACATGAGCAATAAAATAGAAGAAAAAAACAGCAGTCAGCAGCTAATTGGGCAGACACCAAGAGAGGCAGAGGAACTCAAAGGACTCTCTGCTTTTCCAGGCAACTCAGTGGCTGCACAACAGTCTCCTACATTTATAGATGCTACAGCTACAGTCCAAATAAATAGTAGTTTAAGACAATACTGGTCTGTCTATACTGTAACAATAGTCAAAGCAGATAAACATATGTTCAGTTCTTCTTTCTCAAGTTATTAGCAAAAGACCAACAGTGTTGCAGCCATGTGCTAGATCTGTGCCCGTTTTCCATGATTTTAGCATCACACTAAATAATAACCAACTTTCCATGTGGTTTTGGAATAATTAAGTTCTAAAAACATAGAATTTTTGGGGACAGACTACTATATCCATGAAGAACTGTGTGCTAAAGATATGATTTGAACCACAGTAATGGATTAGAAATTCCAAACAAAATGCAAGATGCAATGGCTGTTCAGTGCTCCAAGTTGTAAGATCCGATGGCTGAATTTAACAGAGCATTTTAGTAAGTATTCAGCTTAGAAAACATGGCTCAGTTTGTGCCAGAGCCTAAAAGCATCACCATTTCCTAGGCCTTTCACCTGGATCATGCTCAGTCATCTTCACTTTTTTAAACGATGCCAGCCTTTAAGCAAACTGTTACCCTGCACACAGAGTTTTTACAGTACAAGCAAAAAAAAGCATATCAGCTCCACACACATTACTTAGACATAGGAAATGTGATCAGAACCCAAGCACGGATACAGCAGCAGGCTTGTTTCTTATTGGACTTAAAGTTTTCCCTCACTGAAATCTGATTCTGAATATAACTCAATATTGCCCCAACTACCCCATAAAGATACCTTTAAATGCAATGAAGAATGAGACGGATGAGTTAAATACCCTCAAGCCTATACAAGGGAGTAAATGCTATTGCAAATTAATATGCTTTATCAGCTACCAACAGCAGCTCTGCATGTGTGAAACTCCATTCCCTCCCTATACCTTTTCCACACTACATTTCAGAGATGTTTCACAATACAGTGCAAGACTATCAACAGAATGCTTCAGTTCGGAATACTGCTAAATGCAGGGGAAACACCTATTGTGTCTTAGGAAGGCTTAGCATTGTCAGAAACCAAGTATTCCAAAGTGTGATTACTGTCCCTTGAGGAAGGCAAGAGGTAATTCCCACAGAGTTAATTCACTGCAAGCCACCTGCACGTGCTTGCTTCTGAAACAGTACAGTTAATTACCTTAGTTCTTCTACAGTGGCAGTGAAGTAGCATCCTACTAAATTCTGTACTATTAATCAAGACACCTGTTAACCCAAAATACCTGTTACTGCACATTTAGTAAAAGACTTCTAAAAATCTGTTTGCAGATTTTAGTCTTCCTCTGTGAAAACTTCAGCCGAAATATTCCGGTGCCCAGACTCTTGTATTCAGTCATCCACATCCAACTGTATTACTGTGACAGATATGAAGAATTAAGAATGTATATTCTGCTGATTCATCAGCAGAAATAATGACAGCAATCTAATGTTTTTTCTTTTCCTTACTACTGGGCTATCCCTAAATGCCTGCTGCAACAGCCCCTTGGGTCCTCTGAAATTTCGAAGCATCCCGAAAACAACTTTCAGCCGTATTTCAATGTTCAGACAATTCTAAGTTTTGCAATAGCAGCATGGGCACGAGCACGGCAAATTTAAGCCTACTTACTCTTCTGGCTGGCTTTTCCTAGTTGCTTTCACTGATCGCTTGTCAGGAGTTCCAAATGTTCCCACAGTTCGTCAAGTTGAGAAACACAGACACAGGGAAAGGCAAAATCTTCTTTGCCTTAAAATTGTAAGGGCATGAAGGGGTTGGGGGGTATAGTTTAATCGAGGCTTTGGAAAGGTTTTGAAGGTCTTTAGGTTGAAGCTAGTAACGAAGTGCAACGCAGGCAGGTTTTTCCACAAGACTTCTTGGGAGAGTCGCTTCGACCCGAACTAAGAGCCCGCAGCTTACAGTCGGAGGGCTGCAGCCACAAGACGAGGAAATGACTGATCTCTCACTCTCCCTCCGGGTTCCCCTTGGGTGCTGCGCGTTTTACAGCACCGAGCAGCGCGGGCGCCGCCGCTGCCCGGAGCCCCTGGGCGGTGCGGGAGGCGCGGAGCGGCGCTGCCCCGGCACGGCGCTGCCTTCGAACCGCTCCTGCCACACGCGGGGCTCCGGCCGCTCCACCGGGGCCGGCGCGGGGCGAGGAGGCGAAGGGAGCGGGGGCGGCACGGGGCGAGACCCCCAGGCCACCTCCGGCCCGGGCTGACTGAGCAGGAGCCACGGGCACCAGGACAGCCCGACCCCACCGACGCTCCTCGCGGCGAGGCTCGCCTCCCTCAGGGGAGATCCGCTCAAGGGGAGAGACCCCCTCCGCCACCGACCCCGCACGCCGCGCTTATCCCCGCCCGGCCGGCCGCGCTTCGCTCACCTCCCAGCGCCGCCTCCCCCCAGCCCGGCACGTCCACCCCGCCAGCCGCCGCCGCCGCCGCCGCCGCCGCTCGCTCCAAGGTGAGGTGAGCAGCGCAGGGCTGCGGGAGACC